>PNEQ01119757.1:0-18234 GCA_003012365.1 Medauroidea extradentata
GTCGCAGGGAGCGGAGCGACATAGGTCTCACCCCTCGGAACACTAACTCGACACTGCCTTCTGCCACGAGGAACCCACGTACATATACAAGCGTGCGGAGTAGTGGGGGGTACGCCTACGAACCCATCTACCATCATATATTAGTAGAATTAATATTTGTAAGAGTGACGATTTTTAGAGCTTCAATCCTCCCCTTAAGAAGTTCCCACGAGATACGTTTTCCCAGCTGAGTCATTTGGTTCATTTGGCCTCAATTAAATTTTCCCACATTTTACGTTTTTCATGTGCCTGATTTCCTGTGTAATACGGTCAACTTTAGTAAGAAAACAGTAACAATAAAGTACGCGATTTTCTTGTTTTTGTACTGTCATCATAGATAACTGAAGTGAGATGTAGCAGTCCACAGACGTTAGCAAGCAGGTACACTCAGGATGGCCAACATATGATATTAACACAAATCAATACAATCCTGCATTGTGTTCCATTTCTTCCATCAGTACCAGTCCCTTTACGTTTTCCCACGATTTTCACTTTTTTCTTCAGTTCCTATCACATCATCAAAATTTTATTTTTCCCACTGTTTATGTTTTTCGCCATCCAAAGACAATATAAATACAAGATGAAAGTCACAGATGACGTACAAAAGAAATCTTGTTTAGAAATAAAACACACAAAAATTATCACAGCGAAGTCGGTGATCACATGAAAAGCCATTGCAGAATGACCAAGATAGTATGTAATGCTTGCGCTCATGGGACAATAAATTCAAGATGGCGGCAAGAGAATTGCAGTCACTAGCACCATTGATTGTCTCAAACGCTATTGATCGCTGTAACCATGTTGGCAACATTGATCTATTCACGTGTGTTCGTTTGCCTTTGTTTGTAAATGCAAATAGCAGTAAATTTAATACAAATTTTGTGAAGCAGGTTTGAAAATTTCATAGTATTATAAATAGCCGTGTTTTAAAGACATTTCCACGTTAGTGCAGCATGTTAAATGGTTATATAACAGTAATGTAATGGAAAAAAATATACATTTTCAATGAAACAAAAATTGATTATCATGGAAAAGTTTGACGAGTTTATGGAAACATTTGTTTACCTGAGTAAATAACTTTGCATTCCCGTTCAAATGCGTACTGTAACTATTTAAATTCGTGATAGCATTGCCAAAGATATGAAGAAGTTCGAAAAAACCATTTTGAATGCTTTAAGCAGCAGCGTGCCCAGAACGTACCACTGAATGTACCACTGAATGTCTTTACTGTGTTAATTATTTAGGTGATTTGTTATCTGGTACTCTCATAATATTTTCAAATTTATAGCATTTAGAGTACAACTAAATTTTTCAGTAATGAAAGTGATATTTTGACTAAACCTACTGTTACATTACATCACTGGTTTTTAGCAACAAAAATTATTAGACTTAAGTTTTAAAATCAGTTTTCCCAGTTAAAATGTTTTGCCAGCTAAGAAGTTTGTGGAGTAAAGTCCCTTCAAAAACATCTTAACAGGGTTTTACTGTATTTTATGTTAAAAATGCAATTATAGTCTGTTTCATGTAACTTGTCCGTATTTTGACATTTCTCCTCTGAGAACTCTGTCCTAGAGCTCCATTGTTTAGCTGGCTTCCTGGAAAAGCACGGTCTCAGCTAACCTGTGTACAGAAACGTTTCTCAGAAGTGAACTGTCAAAATATGGAACACTTGCATGACATATACTATAGCAGACTAGTGGTAATTCACCTCCAAAACATAAAAACAGTTATATTTGCTCTCATAGATAACAGTAACATGTACGTGAAACTTCAAGGTAATAAAACCATTTTAAAAAAAAATTATAGCTATTGTAATGATAGGGGTGCACGAGTAGCATATTTTGAGGTCGAGTCGAGCAGTAAGAAAGAATAGAGTATTTACGAGTCGAGTAGCTTTATGACAGCTCAAGTGAAAGCACAGTAGCTAAAAGTTTGGCATTCATGCTTGCTTTATCAAAGTTAATTAACTCAGTGCTTTTGGTGATAAAACGACAAACTACATGAAGAATTACTTTGATTGTGTATTATAATTTACAACTTTACTGAGGTAACACACATCAAGTTACAATAAAAACAAACACAAAATTACTGTTCAAGATCCAACCTCATGAGGAAAAACCATATTAATGTAATTAAGGTTTAGTCTTTATACATGATTCCAAAGCATATGCTTATAACAGTACTACATTTAACATAGGCATAGTTCTTCTTTGGTAGAAAATAACCTATAAATGCTCATGCAATAACACCATCTCCTCAACATGTTCCTCTGTTAAACGCATTTGTTTGGAGGTAACAATGTTGCAGTAGATTCATCAGTAAATTTTTTACTTTTATAAAAATAATTCCAAACTGGATTGGTCTTACGGAAGTAGCTTTCTTTATTTATATATTTCTATTTCCATACCATCTTAATTTCTGATAAACACATTTAAAAGTACTAGAAGTGATTTTTTATGAATATCATTGGTAAATTATGTGAAGTCATTAGTAACGTAAGTTGTTTTGTTTTATGATAGCTTGCCTAAGTATCTGGAAATAGAAACTGCTATTTTTTAAACGTTATTTGTTGTTTCTCTTTAAGTGCGTCGTCGTGTGATTTTTTAGTGGAGATTAAAGTTTAAAAGGTAGAATATACTGGACATACTTTACGAGATTCGTAACGGTAATAGCGCCGTTCGAGTACACACAGAAAAACCAGTGTTATAAGACGTTTACTCACAGGTATTTATAACTAAGATTACTACTGAGTACAGCATATATTCAGCACCCGTGCATTTAATGAGTAGACATTGTAGATAACATATATAGGAGCAGTGTAATGTAAATGTAAACATTATACAAGCCTATGTAAATAAAAGCACGTGGCAATGTTGATGTTTACATGCTGCGGAAAGATATAAACTGGCAGAAAATAGAAATTAATCAGGGCTTTTTTGAGTGCTCACTTTATTCTGAACCACCTATAGTGCCGCTGGAATGTTCCTCCTGGCACAACAACCGCTTTGGTATTCTAGGTGACTATTAATTTGCTACACATTTCCGGAAAAATTGAAAACATACACAGTAGTGGTAACATATCTTCTTACTGCACAATATTTTTTCCCAAACTATTATCTTTTAACGTTCGCATTAGTACAATGTAGGTCTACAAATCAATCAAAGCAAATCATCAGTGTTACGTTTTGTTCATTTTTGATCATGCCATGGATAGTGTACGTATTGTTACATGCCATGTACCTGGAGGCCGGTGGTCGGCAGCTGTTTCGTAACACTTTGTGGACTGGCCGCTGACTCATAGACCGGGCGGCTATATGATGGAAGACATGCCGAAGCTACATCATAGATACCTGTCCCAACTGCGTCTTAACCCTACGAGGGCAGCCTATGTAACTCAAGTCATGTCCGAAAAATGTGATAATGTCTATTTTTAGACCCATGTAATTCGGGGAACCCCTGGAGTTTGGCCGGAGTATAAAAGCACAGAATCGGCACATATGGAGAGAGTTCGCTATTGGTCGTGCTAGGAGAAGGTGCTATGGTTGTGGAGATAGACTGGTGAAGACATCTTGGTGACGCCAGAGTCTACTGTGAGGCGGCAGGTGGCCACCTTCGAAGCAGTGTTGGACGAACCAAGAGGACTGCTGCAGCGGGCGAAGAGGAGGTGCGTGACAGGAGTCGAACCAAAGACCTCAAGAGTGAAGACAGCGATGCACTCGGGGTGCTGCGCAGCACATGGCGATTCATCACCACTGCGGACTATTAAGGTTGTAAGCATGGACATGTCTGTGACACAAGAATAATTGTGTGCATAACTAATTGTGTTGTGAAAGTTACAGTTGATTGCTGTTTTGTGTTTTTGTAAGCTTTGTGAGCTAGTAAATCAATAACTTAATTCAACTCTTTTATATGTAACTATAAGACCTCTATCCCAAAAGAACTCATTGGAATTGCCCAAATTTGAGTTTTGTCTCAATCTTTCAACAGTATAAAAGATAGATGACGTAGAACCTTAACTTGCAAGTTCAGCGGGGTGTGTTCCGTATGTTGATTTTTGCAGTACATTTTTTCTCACCATAGGTTTCGTTTGCTGTTAACGACAGTTGAGTATCAAAGTGTTGTATAGTATACAATCTACTGTGTACAACACGGTAATCTTAGCGGAAAAAAATTGTTACGTTTGTAAATAATTGTTTTGAAAATTATGTGCTACGGTAAATAAATAGTTCTTAAAACGAGATATGTCAAGTTATTTGATAAATATTAACTGCAAGAATTATCACAATGTTATTTTAAGTTGATGGTTGTCAATTATACCGAAGCAAATATTAGCACTGCTTCAAAATATTTTGTCATAATTCGAAGATAACGTGCGTTGGCATCGTAGCTTCTATTTTTGAGGCCAGCAAGGGTTCAGAAGTAGGTATGGTCTTGTCGTTTTGCATTCAGGTAAATACTAAATAGGAAACGGTAAGTACTCAGAATTTTCAAGCCTCGAAATTTGATACGAACCGAGTAATAAAAAACTCGACTCTGCTCAAGTTTTCGAGTACTCGTGCACCACTAGTAATGAACACACACTAAAGCCAGATGGCAACATTAGTCAATGCAGGATGAATGTGCGGTGAAGCAAAATGGCACAATGTCTAACACTACTACTCCAATAAGCACCTGCAGTATAGAAGTAGGCGAACTATAGACATAGGAGACCCAGAATGCTGCAAAAATATTGAGGAAAAACCAACTTTGCTCCCTAAACAGCTGATTGTGGCCTGTTTTCGCAGGGATGCAATTTGAATTTGCTGCAGCGTGTTGAAAAAATGGTCCAGAAATCTGTTGTCTACGGCTGTAATGAGAAAGCAGTCAAAGGGATACCAATATCATTCAACAGGTACACTTTTTTAATCGATTTTCATCTATATTATATGTATTGCTTGAATTTGCTTTTTCCTTTTGATGTCAAAAGTCAAGCTCTGTATGTATATTTGTACTTGTGTTACGCAGATAGTTATTTGCGTATAAAAGAACACCACATGGGCTATTTATGTACGCAAAATTTTTTGCAATTTAGTTTTGAATGTGCCTTCTTTGAATTTTTAAGAACAGATCGCATATTCTTACTTCATTTGCAGATAGTTTCTTCACATATTAAATACCAGGATGTTAGGATATTTTAGACATTAAGTTTTTTGTAATGTTGTGGTTAGTAATTAATTTGCCATGTCGATTTATTAGGGATAAATATAGAATATAATTTATATTTGTGCTCAAGGAGACGCAAGTAGCGACACGCTTGGTTTTGTTTCCCGGCCCTCAGGACGTCTGGATTCTGATAGGGTGTAACCCAGGTCCGTGTATTCAAAACAGAAATATGAAGAAATAATTGTATGGCAGTAGCCCAGAAATGAAGTGAACGGTAGTGTCAAATTAACATGCACAGGTAATGCCTGCGGTCTTTTTTCTTTGAAACCTATTTTGAACTTGTTTGAACTTAACTAAATTCTTTTTTCCATCTGTGCGTGTGGCCATTTTATAGTTGTAGTTAAGACAGTAACCTGTGTTCATAACCTACAAATCAACCTATCTAAAAATTGGAATTATACAACCTAAATTGATCACAAGAAAATTGGTAAAAGGTGAGTGAGGCCACAAAGTCTGAGAAGAGGAGGAAATTCATCTACTGTTATGGGCTAAGGAGTTGCCCATTATCCAAGGGTTCATCTTGTGTTTATTGTATACTTGGCGAGTACGACATTACGTATACGAGACAGGCTGTGCAAAATATGCAACCCCAGAGCAAAGGTATGGTCTGCAACAGTTTGCGGCCACAGAGCAAGGGACGAGATGTGACAAACAGTCCCCTCTTCCTTAATTTGAGCAGGACCTGTTTACAATCGTGCAGGAAGTGAGGTGTATAGCCTTTTCACTTACAACAACAACCTAACTAACTTTGTGTCGCGTGATATACACACTTATTTCGTCTTTTAGTTTTTCACTCACAAAAGATTTATCCCATTTCTGTAACGGTTCACTACAGAAATTGTAAAAGAACAAAAGAAAACTGTCTTTAGACTGAATAAATAAGCACTCAATATTCAAATTGTTTGTATCTCCGAGCTAGAACGCTAATATTGCTTCTTCGCTCCTAATGTAGATAACACATCCTCATTACCCTGAGACTTTACAATAAATTTTAGCAGTATCAGCAATTTGAAACCCCAACAACTTTACTTCCAACAAAGTGAGTGATGTTACCTCATGCCCTTAAGCAAGACAGCAGTAGCCACCTAATTTTAATGCACAAAGCAATACCAATCAGAGGTATGACAAACTTTAGATCCAAAACAAGTGCTAGCATGTTGTCTCATGCCCTTCAGCAACTGACTATGTACTTGTTATTTTTGTTCTGAAGCACAAACGTGACAGTTATGTTGTTATTATATACATAAGACTCGTGTCAGTCACTATAACGAATTTTAATATTTTTTGCCTTTTGAAATTTTCAAAGTAAAAAGTGTTGCAGCTGAGACTATACCACAAATTCTACTTGCTTCGTGCTACATAACAGAAATGGCAATTGAGCTGGCAATGTATGATTAGGTCACTATCAGTCTGCTAACTATGAATTTAAAAAAATTTGCCACACTTATTGTGGCATAATGTAACGTTAACAGCTAAATCACAATGTCTGTACTGTATCTCAAGATTAATAGAATTTGTGGTATTAGTCACAGATTTAGTATTTTTCTTATCAGAGTTTCAAAAAAGCAAAAAAAGTTATTCAATATGGTAACTAAAACCAAGCCGTATTAATGTATCATGTTAAATTAATTTTTATAGGTGTTTATGAAGTATGCTAGTTTGTTTTAAGAGTAATGTGAGCATTACCTAAAAATAAAAAAAGGAGGGGGGAAAAACCACATTTAACAATATCGGAAATAATCAGACTTGAGCCAGCTCTACTTTTCATTTATGTATTTATTTTTGTACTCACAGTCCTGTTCTCAGCATGTTCAGTGAAATATGTGTTCAAAATAAAATTTTTATTTCCAAAAGAATTAATAAGTCACTAGAGTTACCCGTAAAATAAAATTTGATTTTTTTTTCTTCTTCCTTCAACATCCATTCTTAAAATTGGGATTCAATTCTTCGATTCAGAGTCTGATTCTAAGGATTTCTTTACTTATTTTTCTGATTCTAAGGATTTCTTTACCTTTTTTAACTTAGGCCTATTATATTTCCTTACACCAGGGCTGATAGTGGCTTCAGGCATCAAAAAAAGTAACTTGACCAATATTACAATAAAGTGACCAAAATATAACCAAAGGGTAACAAAAATAACCTGTATACCTATATCTAAATTTTTTACATATTTCAGCAAACAAGCTAAGTACATACACTACACATTTCAACTAACGTTTGCAGTAAATCCTATTTATTTTACTAGTCAGCATCTACATACAACCCAGGTAGGCCATGACAAGCATAGGAAACCAGTTGTTGAAATAGCAGTTGTATTGTAACAAACAATACTTACCAATTTTTTTAAGCAAGCACTCTGCAGTAGCACTACCAATGAAAATGGTCTGAAGGTGGCGCGTAACAACCTTACACTGACTGCCTGACCAATATCTAACGCAAATTTGCAGCTCCTTTTTACCTGCAGAATTTGTTGTTTCGTCATAGCAAAGAGTGAATATATTTGCTGTCATATCATCCAACTGTTTCTGTTTGAAGTATGGTCCTAAGTCCTCTGATGACAGGTAATGTGCCTTACCTCCACCTAATGAAAAACTATTAGGAATACTACCAGGAAACATGTAATCTAAAGTTTCTTTCAGTCCATGACATGAAGCTGCTGAGTAACCTGACACTATACACTTAAGAAGCCAAATCAATTCAGCTCTTATTGCTTGATTCCTAACATTGTACAATTGTAAGGTGCCACTGCCAGAAGCCACACTTGGACCACGTATAGCTTCACTAGGTCCACCATATGAACAGGAACTGATTGTCTGGCCAGAATCATTCTTTCTACCAGTTAGGCCTAATTTGAGCTGACTTGGGGAGTGTTTCAATTTGCTTTCACTTTTTATGTTTGCTTGTCCCAGCATGATCTGTCAGTGATGATTATCGTAAATTGACCGTATTATAACATTTAACAAAATTAGCCTATTGTTACGAAACATTATTTTTAAACACACAGACTAACTAACTTGAAAAAACTTACATTTTAATACTACAATCCACAACTGTCACTTCTAACACATCCCGCATAACTACACAACACTTCACAAACTTCTGGTCGTTTGAAAACTTTTATTCTACAGTGCCAGCGAAGCACACACATTGCAAAACCACCAGCAAAGAAGACTGCTTTAGAAGTTCACCAGTCAAGACAGTTGACTCACTACACACACAATGCAACAAAACCCACGCCTACATATGAATTAAAACATACTTTACATGTTAACATATGAATAATATAATTCAGTGTTAGTGAGATGAACAATCCTCATTAAATTTGTTTCTACGCATAACATTTAGACACTTAGAAATATAAATTTTGTCGTCTTCACCTTTCAGTAGCAGCTTAATACAATCTTATACGCTCGTTCATTTTTGTTAATTTGCAGGAGTGAAGACAGTTTGTAAACATGGGGTACCCGTTTTCTAGATAACTGCCGCTAAAGCTAAGCTATCGAAGGAACGACTTTCCGAAAAAATGTCTGTTCAAAAAAACTACTGCAGATTTGAGAAGGTATAGAAGGAAATTATTTCTCGAACCGATAAAAAAAGTGACTTTACGTGACCAAATGCAAACAAAAGTGACTACATGACCACCTCAAAAAACCATAACTTTACGTGACTTACGTGACCTGCTATCAGCACTGTTATACATAAAACCCTTTCGACCCTTAGAATGAAATGAAATTACATAAACTAGGTTACCTACGTTAGACACACACACAGGCCTATTTGTAAATGCAGAAAAACAATATCTGTACAGTTTGACTAAAATTTATTTAACTTACTTGGAGGTTAGGTGGGTTTTGTTCGGCAACGTCATTTTGTGCATGGTTAAATATGCACATTTGGTTGAAATCAGTTGATCAGCAGTATTTACCGGTACTTAAGTAGCAAAAATTGTGAATAAAAATTTACCGGTAAACATACACTTTATGTTACTAGAAAACCGTTAAACACAATAGTTTTCCTAGTTCCGTTTCTCTCAAAGTTTTTGTTTTCGGCTTCAAGTCGTACTGTAAAAAATCTAACTTTTTTGCTATGCTGACTTTCATTCTAAAATATTTGTGAAGTAGAAAGTGATTTACAATAACGAAGGGACAATTTTATAGTATATCCGGTACAGTTTATTACCGTACCAGTGTTTACATACAAACTGTTTTTATTTTACGCTGTCATAGATATGCTACGTTCAGTTAAAAAAAGTCCACGCGCGAGAAAAACACACAAGATGGCTGACTGGTTAAACAAGTAGCACTATGACGTTCCACTTTCATTCCAGCGGAATATTTTGGTACTAACTATAAGTGATTCTTGTCGCAATTATTTTGTTCTAATTGTGTCGTACTTTGGACTTGGAACGTAGTAAACATCTCTGGTGCAGAAACGTAAAAAAAAATATTGAAGTGCGACAATTATGCTATGAAATACTGTATTTGTAGTTTTTAATTTTTGGGGATATAGGCACTAATAGCTCTCCAACATGGTGTTCAAGTAATTATTTAGATAATGTATGTAATTCAACGTAACTGTATAAGTTTTTATTTCATAGTTGACATTTACCAATGGAGTTAAGACTTGCATTTTCGTGCGCTATATTGTTACATTTGATTTTTATGAGACCTTAATTTTTTTGTGCAAATTTCCGGTCAATTCGAAATTTCACAAGTTTATTGGATTTACATTTCGTGTTTTGGCATGGTCCTTGTGGATTGCTACTGGTCATGGAGATTTAACAGAAATCCCTGGCAGTTATTTTCCACAAGTCGTGGGCACTGCACTAGGGTCATCGCCTCGCGCCAAATGCAGGCTAAGCAGGGCATGAGCTTTATAAGGGGGGTCTGCCCTCCCCCTGGGGTCGTTGTCATTGGTCAGAGGCAGTGGAAAGGTGCCCTCTGGAATAGATCGTGAAGACAGGCTATCGGAACATGTAAGTTAACTTTATTTATTTAATTTTAATTTCGAAATACCTCCTATCTTGAGGCCGTTAGGAGTGATGATAAGAGACGTAAATAATCAAAATAATTGCACTGTAGTTGTAAACAGTCCAGACGTCTGGAAAACAAATCTACAGATTTAGTACATTTTTGACATTGTTGGGTAATTAAGTTTAATAACAGTAGCTGTATTTGTGTTGCATAAATGGAAATATAGCAAATGATAAGTCGTATATAATTCTTTTTGTTATCTTGCTTGTCAATTCTAGTAAAAATTTTGTAAATGTTTCTTTGATTTTTGTTGTTTTTGTATTAAAGTCTTAAAACTAATTCTTTAACTTTACTTTTTATTGTTGATAACAAACCTATTTTAAGGTTGTGTACCTCTTGTGAGTTCTCTGCTTCTGGAAGTTAAGCACGCCCCTAGTTACTCCCGTAACATAATTTGGTTGGAGGCTCCATGTAACGTTCCCTTAATTCGGTTGTAATTAAAATTTAGTGTATTAAACCACTTTTCATATAAGTTTCTGGTAAGTGTTTTAAAAATTAATTTAAATATATATTTTTTGTACCTTATGGTCGAAGGTGGAGTAGGCTAGTAATATTTAAGGCTAGCAAATAAAACCTACGGAGGTGTTACCTCGGAAATTAGGTAATTGTTATGTTTGTCAGCCGTGCCCCGGAATTACAATTACATTTAAATTTACCTATGCATCTTTGTAGGAGAGGCATAAGTGTCTAAGATGCCAGACGTTATGATAGAGGGTGGAAGCTTGTTTGCAGAACCAGGAACATTTTCAGGTGCATTAGAAGAGGATGTGGATGACTTCGTCAGTAAGTTTAAGAGGGCAGCCAAGGCAAATGGCTGGAACGAAAGTAAATGTATAGCCTGTTTTCCGACAGTTTTGACAGGGGTAGCTCTGAAATGATACAAATGCCAAGAAAATTCACTAGGCGAGATGACATCAGAAGATCTGACTGAGGGGTTACGCGCTGCGTTTGAGCCAGTGTGCCGACAAAAAAAGACTGAGGTAAAATTGCTTGCCCGTGAACAAGGTGAAACAGAGAGCGTTCAGGAATTCGTTAACGACGTGCTGTATTTGTGCAAAAAATTTCATCCAGATATGAAAGACGAAGAGAAAGTAAAATTTGTTTTAAGGGGTTTACAACCACGAACGTTAGAGCAGGTGGTGGTGTTTGACAACTCTTCGCTAAACCAGTTGCAAACGAATATAAGGAAGGCAGAGGCAGGATTTTGGTATGCAAAAATTAGGCGATGAAGGGAAGTAGAGTCTAGCCCAATGCCGGTACGTGGTGGACATTTAGTCTCAGGTTCGAGCGTTGAAAAACAGGAAAGGTACTTTCAACTCTGTAAAACAATAGACGCTCTACAGCTGCAGTTGAAAAAATTAGCTGAGGAAGTAACTTTGCTGCATACTCAGGTAAATATGGACAGACGAGCGGAGATCAGGCAAGTACAAAGTCGGCGTCAGCAGGAGTTGTCGACACAGGCAGCGACTAAGAATTTACCGATGGCGCAGGGGTGTACACGGGAGTGAAACGGGCGTACTCGGCCAGATACCTGCAGAAGCAGAATAGGGATGTACAACGCTCATGGTGGGACGCTGAAAACCATCCTCCTGTATGTTATAGATGTCACCATTCAGGTCACACACGCAGTGAATGTAAAACCGCCGAAGAACGCCTCGATGGCGGAAATAAGGTAGAGGAACGGTCGGTAATCGAGAAAACGGACCAAATGAAAATACCCCTGGAAATCATAGATTGTGTACCAGTATTAAAGTTCCATGTATTCAAACAGGAGGTACCCATTTTTATTGATAGTGGAGTGGCTGTGTCTCTAGTTGACGAGAACCTGATACCTGAACTGTACAGGAAAAAGACGACTGAACAAAATTGTTGGTGTTATGGGACACGAGTTACAAACTAATAAGTCCGTAAATTTATGGTTCGCCTTTGGTAAAACTTGTTAACACCTAATCAACACTGTTGCGGCTCCCATAACTGGAATTATACTTGGGTGTGACTTTTTATCTAAGTACAACACCACCATATCATTTGACACACAATATGGGACATGTTTGTTGCTTGATAGGCCCTAACATAAACCCCTCCCCCCTCCTTCATAAAAATGTTAGGTCGTTGAAGAAAACGGGAGAAGGGATGCAAAAAGGAAAGTGAACCTACCTTATGGGATATCTGCTTATTGTAATGACTATTAAAGAAAACCGAGTAGAAAAAATGCTAGGGAAAATGTAAGGATTACCCGAGAGTGCCTGGAAGTAAGTTAAAATAAGCCAGAACAGTGGAAGAGATGTACAGAAATTTTATGACCCCGTCAACTAAAAGTAAATTTATCTCAACTAATTTAAACCAGTTCTGGAGGGCCCCAAACATGAAAACGTAGGTACCATTTATTTTTCTATAGCGGATCTCAAACCCGGTGAGTCGCGAAGTGTGTAAGTGTGGCCAGCTGGGAAGGAGTAACGTACGGCCTGATGACAGCAGAGTCCGGCAGGGAGAAAGAGAATAAGAGAGAACTGCTGAGCATGTTACGAGAGCGGCCTTGACTGAGAGTGTATGTACCAGAATCACGTGTCCTTGAGGCATGGAAATACATAAGTGTCCATCCCTATTAACGCCTTTGAAATTATATAAATGTAGAGAGTTAACTATTACAGGCCTGAATTTCCGTATACAGTGTCATTTTTGTGTATTTTTGTGTTTTTTCTTTTGTAGTAAACATAATGTATCGGCCGGAAACTAATTTATTTTTCTTGAGGAATGTTTCAGGAGAACAGTTGTGCTTAAGAGGAAGTGTGTGGTGATGCCATGTGTACGTCAGTGGGTGACGTCACTTTCAGCTGAGTAGTGCGCTCTGAGTCGATGTCCAGCCCCGGGAATCTACGACCTTCAGACTGTGACACCTTGTCTACAGCTGCTCCGGACCTATGACCAGGTTGTGTCGAGAAATAATTATGACTGACCTATACGTACAGAATTTGATTTTGAGCATGAGTAATTTCTTTTTCTCTTCCGATTTTGGGATAGTGGTGGAGGCGAAAAGAGAGATCATAATGTGAAAAGATGCTTGTAAATGTCTGTTTTTAAACTGTTTAGTATGTGTGTAGCTATTGACTTGAGAAATGGTCGGAAATGTTGTAGAGTTTGTAGAATCTTGTTTTGCTGAAGAAAAAAAAATGGTTAGTCAGTAACAGCGTTTGTTTTGATAACAGAGTTTAACATTAATGTATAGGGTATATTAAGTAGCGCGTTTGAAAAACTGGACTTATTGTAGAGATATTTTAAAGGGAAAGCAGAGTGTTATTTATTGGTAGTTAGCACAAAGTTTAAGGTCTTGTAGAGGTTTTAACTGCGACGTAAATTACGAAAGAACAAATAAGTTTAATCGAAAATTCACTTTTCTTTTGTTTATGACAAATTGGTATGATGACATAGAAAAGAAAATAATAACATAAAAAATATCAGAAGAAAGGTTCAGCCAATATTAAAATTTAATGATTATTTTAGGGATAACTGAGAGGAATTACCGTATTTTTAGCATATAATGCAATAATTTTTTGCCAATTTCAGTGGTCCCAAATCACTATTCGCATTATATGAGGGGTCGCATTATATTTGTGTGCAAAAGGATAACTAATCCCGGGGTCTGCCTATATGCAGTTTTTGTGCGACGCAGTGTCATGGCTGGGAGGGGGCTACAGCGGAACCTTGTTAAGACGAAAATACGGCCATAACGACACTATTTTTGTGCACCGTCAATTTCTGTATTAAATACGTTAATTAATTTGTTTAATACGAGAGCATTTTCATGGTTGCGTACGTTATGACAGAGAAACAGCGGTACGTATGCAGAATGTCACGTAAACAACTCGTGGCGGGCTCGGAAGTGAACATCAAGAGTTACGAGAAAGAATTGATTGTACGCGGCGTCCCGTACATCTGGTGGTGCGCTCTTGCAGCGAAACTCGGAAACGATAATCCTCACGGAGCAAGCATCACAGTGATACGAAGAGATCGATATTTTGCGCTGAGATAACACTATATCGACGTGTGTACACACAAAGAAAATTGTGCCACCTTTGTCTCCTGGCGGCAGTAGTCCACGCTAGAGGCCAACGCCCAACGCAGCCATGTTATGTTTGCAAGATAGCGTTATTTATATAACTAAGCATTCAGATGAGAATTATTTTCTTTTGTTCGTACACAAAAAAATTTTTCAGTGACAATTTGAAGTGCGTATACTGTGCCATTGTTTTAACGTGTGTATTAGTTTCACATAAGCAGATGAATAATCAACACGGCATCATCATTCGTCCACGAATGTTACCCTATACGTTAAGGTATAAATGTGAAACTTTTTTAATGTGTTTATAAGACATTGACATTACGTCGCTGAGAATAAGGTACCCCAAAAAATGTTTGTTTAAAAAAAAATATTGAAACTTTCAGTTTTTCGAAAAACAATATTATTTTGAAATTTTATTGTTTTTTTGTTCAGAGGTAGCAATAGCGTGAACGTATATAAATTTTGTTAAAATCGTTCCAGTGGTGCTTTTATTATAACCACGTTGCCATAATGTAGGTGCAATACATGCAAAGCCAGTCCTGACGCCAGCTAAGCAGACGTGAGCTACTAGCGTAGCATAGGACTGGCAACGGTGGCAACAACACTGACGTTACAGTGTGTGCAGTCCAACCGCCCCCTCCTCTAGACTCGCTTCCAGTCCTCCTGTTTACCGTTACTAGTCTGCATCATTCCCTCCTTGCTGCTTTCCGCCTCCCCTTACCCTATCGTTTGCTTGCATGCTCTGCTCTAGACCTTCTTTCGTGCCGCCGACTGCCACACTACCTAACAGCACTGCCCTTGCCTCGGCGCACAGCATTCACTGTATCGCATTATATGGCCATGCAATTTTATTTTCCGATTTGAGTGGTTCAAAATTGCCATTCACACTACATGCGAGGTCGCATTATATGCGGAAAAATAAGATATTTAGTGTGTGCCCTTATATAAGGTTAGGATTTGCAGGGTTACTGACGAAAGTGGAAACGTCCCATCTATTGCTTATCCTTTTCCTTCCATGTTTGTTGTCCTTGGCTGACCTTCGAAGAGATATGGTGTAGAAGACGATGTCCTTAAAGACTAAATGCTCAGGGAAGATACCGCTCAGGCGTGGCCTGGAAATCAACTGCTATGCCGTGGACTCCTGAACGCCGGACTTAAAGAACTATTGGGGCGTATTAAGAAGAAAATAGTTCGCAAACGTACATGACAGTTTACCTAGTTCAAAAAGCAACTTAGTTTCGAAGTCCTGGTGAAAAGACGAGACTAGTTGTGTCCTGGTTGATGGCATGTTGCGCTGTCTCCATAAGGAGCGAAGAGGTCCTCCAGACAGTGACGCCTGGGTTCGTGACGCGACGAGGGGGCTCGAGGTGATAGTTGTACAAACAAATGCAGGATACTAGCCTCTCACCCCGGCAGGTTCTCCATGTAGGAGATCTGGAAGGTTTCTACAGAGGTTCTCGCAGAGGAAGAAGAGGAGGCAACACATATTAAATTTTTTCCCTGATTACCTGACTGCTGCTACACCGTGAATGAACATCTTTTTTTCTTTTCCATGATAATTAATCTTGTTTATTTCCTGTTTCCTCTTTCGCAGTGGTGGGTGAAGTAATGACGATTGTTTTCAAAGTGTATTGTGTTTAACATGAAAAGTAATACTTTTAGATAGTTATTATGTTAAGAGTTTGTATAAGAATTGTTTGAATTGTTTATAAGGTGGTGCTCAACCTCTCCTCTCAGAATTTAGTTGTGCTAGGAACGTCTAATGCCAATTTTTTCGTTCCAGAGTGTTATGTAACATCTTGCACTGGCACACTGTTTATGCTATATGTTTTGTTGTAGGAGGTACTGTGTCTGAGGTGGTGTGCTGTGTCGTCGACCCTGTGGCAAGGAAGCGGTTGAAGAGACCGCCGGCACCTTGGTGATCCGTGGGACACAGGTTTGAATCTGTTGTAGCGTCTTCACTGGGCTCCTTGGTGGTGTTGGGGCTCCTCGATAAAACACCTTACCAGAGGTACGACTTAGCACTACCACGGTCAGATCAGATATTTTAGTTATGACGCAAGACATTCTCAGAAGAAAAAAAATTGTTAGATAAAAGTATTAACGACTAAAAACCAAACGTACTGAAACATTTACTGGCTAGTAGAATTTAATTTATAACATAATTTTATTTTGTAATCATCACTCCAGTTTTCGATCATGTAAGTTTACAGTTCTTTCGATGATATAGGTATTTGTGTCCTTAACGTAAATTTCAATTGAAGGTGCTGAATTTTTGTATTTGTACAGCAGCCTGATACAAGAAAATTTAATTTTTTTACTGTTATAATTTGTGATGTTTTGTGAGGACACAAAAGTCTCAAGGAGGGGATAGTGTTACGTTTGATTTTTATGAGGCCTTTAATTTTTTTCTGCAAATTTCTTGTTGATTCGAAATTTCATAAGTTTATTGGATTTATATTAAGTGTTTTGGCATGTTCCTTGTGGATTGCTACTGGTCGTGGAGATTTAACCGAAAACCCGGGAAGCTATGTTTCCACAAGTCGGGGGCACTGCACTGGGGTCATCGCCTCGCGCGAAATGCGGGCTAAGCAGGGCATGAGCTTTATAAGGGGGGTCTGCCCTCCCCCCTGGGATCATTGTCATTGGTCAGAGGCAGTGGGAAGGTGCCCTCTGGAATAGATTGTGAAGACATGTAAGTTAACTTTATTTATTTATTTTTAATTTCGAAATACCTCCTATTTTGAGGCCGTTAGGAGTGATGATAAGAGACGTAAATAATCAAATTAATTGCACTGTAGTTGTGAACAGTCCAGACGTCTGGAAAACAAATCTACAGATTTAGTACATTTTTGACATTGTTGGGTAATTAAGTTTAATAACAGTAACTGTATTTGTGTTGCATAAATGGAAATATAGCAAATGATAAGTCGTATATAGTTCTTTTTGTCATCTTGCTTGTCAATTCTAGTAAAAATTTTGTAAACGTTTCTTTGATTTTTGTTGTTTTTGTATTAAATTCTTAAAACGAATTCTTTAACTTTACTTTTTATTGTTGATAACTAACCTATTTTAAGGTTGTGTACCTTTCGTGAGTTCTCTACTTCTGGAAGCTAAGCACGCCCCTAGTTACCCCCGTAATTAGTGGCAGTACAATTAGAAACTTCAAACAGTTTGCCAGTTATACACAAAATCACTCCGGTACATCAGTGACACCTGCGAGACTAAAATATGTTCTCAGGGATGTTATTCTTTAAGAATCAGTCATATCGATCCTAAAACCAGGGATTCGGTTCAATTTATATTCCAGTGGGTTCGAATTTGATCCCAGTGGAATCAATTCTGGAATTGGAATCGACCAGGGTTCTTACAGCATCATATAATTAAAATTCAAGGACTTTCAAGGATTGTCTGCCAATATTTCAAGAACAGCAGTAAATTAAATTCGATATGCCAAATTTTTGTTCGAATGTTTAAGTTTTATTTGCAACATTTCTATTATGCCCCCCCCCCCTTGCAATATGAAGTTCACAAACGGTAAATGATCAGAAATTTTCAATTTCATTTAAAATTAACACCCTACTATATAATGAAACTCCCTCACATTTATTAAAAAGTTTCAAGAAAATAAATTACACTGAATCACAAAATAAGTGCTTTTTGAACAAAGACATTGCATTATCAAAAAAATTCTGTCTGTTGCTGGTTCTAATGTAAACACATACAGCTGATGCCATGCTCCTGCTTAAGTATTAGTACACAGAGTATTTTATTCCCTACTAAAAGTATTAAAATTACAACAAATAACCAACTTTAACTGAATAAATAAAAACTAAGTAAGCAAAGTGAAATATCGTCTGTCACCAATTACACAACGTACATTGCGAGAACATTGGTACA
>PNEQ01119757.1:18334-39995 GCA_003012365.1 Medauroidea extradentata
TTTTTTTTTTTTTTTTTTGCACATTTTCTCTTCCAAAAAAACTTTGCCATTAAATTTTACAAGAAGCAAATTACTAGCTATTGCAATCACATAAAAAAACACTAGGCATAACCTAACGTGCTGTAGTATGCCAGAAAGTGTGTCAATTCCACAGACCCTGTAAAACGTCTTATCATCAAGTAAATTATATTACAGAAATAATGCGTAGACAATATGGTTCCATATTTCTGAAAAAGGATTTTAATGTTAGGAAAATAGCTAGAATATTAGCTAAGTAAACCCAAAAATTTGAGGACTTTTCAAGGACTGGATTAAATCAAGGATTTTTCAAGGCCTTTTTAAAGGGCACGGTCAAAGTTCCAGGACTTTGCTGGACCGTAAGAACCATGTTCGACCCATCACTAATTACAATAGTTACACTTTGGATTCTTAATCTGTATTGAACATTTGTCGTATCTGCTTTGGGCTACTGATTTGAAACAATAGTGGTAAAATACTGCACCCACTCAGCACAAATTATCAGCCCATTTAGTGCAGATTTGTAAAAATGTTACAAAAAAAAAAAAGAGAGAGAGAGAGAGAGAGAGTGTGTATGTGTGTATATATACACAGGATGTAACAGAAGTGATGGTCAATAATTCACACATGGAAAGTACTGGCAAAAGAAGCTACAATTGTCCAATAAACATGGGTCCAGAAATCAACACTTGTCGAGAACACATTGTTTGTTGCAGTTGATCAGTATGTAGGAACAGATGGAATTTCTAATCTTTAAAGAAGGTTTTCAAAATGTTGCCCATGCGTCTGAATGCAACATTGAACTCGTCTCTGAAACGAGTTGCAAATCCACTCAGGCAGTCCTAGTGTATTCTGTAAATGTTGGAAGGCTGTTTCAATCCGCAAGCGTAATCTTCAAGAGAGTTGACCTCAGTAGCATAGACCAGGCTTTTGACATGACCCCACACACAGAAATCCATGGGATTTAAATCCGGTGACCTTGGACACCATGGCACAGGTCCTCCTCTACCTATCCAATGTTGACCATACCGTAGAGTTAGAAGCCGGCGCACACGTATTTGAAAATGTGCTGGAACACCATCATGAATAAACCACATGTTCAGGCGTTGGTTCAGTGGAACATCATCATCATCATCATCATGAAGCAGGTCTGGAAGTACAGTATGCAGAAACTGCCTGTACCGATCTTCGGTTAGTCTCTGTGGTAGGAAGTGTGGTCCAATTAGGCGGTCTCCATGCAGTCCGACCCAGACGTTCAACGAAAAACGTTGCTGATGTCGTGACACGTGTGTCGCATTAGGATTGACATCGGCCCAAATGTGACAGTTATGGAAGTTCAAAATGCCGTCACGGGTAAACCCAGCTTCATCCGTAAACAGAATACTGCTTACAGAGGGTTCAAAGTACACTGTTGTTGCATCCATTGGCAGAAATTTTCTCTAGGAGGGAAGTCTGCATTGTTGAGAGCTTGCACACGCTGGAGATGATACGGATACAGTAATTGCAGATGTAAAATCCGCCACACACTCATATGACTCAGCACAAGCTCCTGGATAGCAATCCTCCTTGTTGAAGTACTCGGACATTCGTGTACAATGTCTAACATCCTTTCCTCAACATCAGGTGTTATGGATCTGGGTATACCTTCTCGTACATGATGTGCGACACTCCCACTTTCTCGAAGGCGCTGATGTAACCTCGTAAATGTACGTGTGTCGGGCTGCCTGCGGCAAGGAAAAGCTTCATCATACAATCGTGCAGCCTTAAGTGCACTGCCATTAGCTTTGCCATACATGAAGTGCATGTCAGCATACTCTTCATTAGTGTAACCTCCGTCCATGGTGCCTTTACTTTCGTAACTGATTGTCTGTATGGTACAGTGCATGTAGAGAGCGAGGGGAGTAGTTGCGCATGCGTCAACAACCTGATAGGTGAACCCATACCTTGAGATACCAGCGTAATTACCTAGGAATCCAAACGCGTTTGGAGTTTGTTCCCAATTCGACTTGTTACGAGAACTTGACAATGGTTGATTTCCGGACCCATGTTTATTAGGCATTTGTAGCTTCTTTTGGCCAGTACTTTCCATGTGTGAATTATTGACCATCACTTCTGTTACATCCTGTATATACAGGATGTTTCTAAATTCGACCATCAAACTTTGGCAGCTAATACCTAATGAAAAATGAAGCTGAAAACATATAGGTCACATTGTACCTAAACCGAATATTACAGGCGCAATAAGCCCTTTAAAATTGAAATTACAAAAAGTTTTTTCTCGAAAAATCGAAAACCACATGCGATGAAAGGACAAAACCCAGAACAGTGTTTCATGTTATCGAGATCTGTAATCCCACAGCAAATGCTCGTTCTAGCATTCCACCATTATGCAAATCACAGGGGTGACCACCCATGTATGTCGTCAAACTTTTGCACTGTCTAATTATGGAAGTATTTGAGGACGAATACTTGGCGAGCATGACATGCATTAACATAAAAGGTCCTCTTGTTGGAAGTGGTGTAGAAGACACCATTTACATTCAAAACTATCATCAAGACCGTATGCTATGTGCGGCGGTACAGTGCATTATGGCATTCGTCCGCCACGTTTAAGTGACACGAAATCTAACTACATATGACAAACAATTACGACAGAATATTTTATCTTGTAATGTTTGATTTAACCGTAGTGAAGACGTGTTATTCTGAGGTATGACTTACTTGATTTTATAAACACTAGGAAATGTATCAGGATTTTACTACATAAGTGACAAACAAATAAAACCTCGCATAAACATGACGACGACCACTGTTTTTAAGAGAGGTTATCAAGAGCACATTAGTGTTTAAGTGTAGTTAAACAATGTTGAATGTCCTAATGAAACCTGTTGTGTTTAAAACCCGGCAGGTAGGCAACTAGTACAACACCCATGAAATGAGGGTTGTGTATGTTAACAGGACAAGGTTCCAGAGAGTGGTATTAAACATTTCCATTGATAAATGAGATACATTAGGAGTACAAAACAACAATGTACGTATGACATGTGCATCTACTATGTATGTACAGTATCTGTCAGTTATAACCTCCCTATGCTAGAAACTCGATGGTGCAAAGAAATACAATAGTACAGTATTTAAACACAGAGATCAGTGAAGTTATTGTGACTAATTTGTTAACACATACTACACTGCGGTCATTTGCCTGTAGTTTATTTGAACTACTTTAAGTTCACATAGCATAAATGACCGTGTAACTGTAATATATTTGTCTTACAGGAGGTGCTCGAACTGTCGGCCGCCAACCTCGGCACACAGTGTACATCGACGATGCCACGATTGTCGAACACTGTAAAACATGCCGGGCGTGGTTTGTATCACTTCTGCAGCAGCCTGTATTTTGGCGACGAGATCCTCCTCAGATACTATTGGAGTCTCGTATACCAAGCTCTTCATAGCCCCCCATAGGGAAGTCAATTTGTGTAAGATCTGGGGACCTTGCAGGCCATGACCTCGGCCCACAACAGCCTATCCATTTATTTGGAAATGTGTTGTTCAAGTACTCTCATACACGTGCACCATAGTGCGGAGGTGCACCGTCATGCTGCAGCCATATATGTCGTCGAATCTGATATGAGACATCTTCCAGCAACTCTGGCAAAACATCTTGCAAAAACACCAGGTACCTGTCTGCATTTAAGCGAGCAGGTAACATGTATGGGCCAATTAAATGGTCACCTACAATACCACACCAAACATCAACAACAAATTGCACTTGGTGATTGGACGCGAAGGTCGCGTGAGTGTTCTCCTCCGCCCAAATTGGCCTGTTACGAGAAGTCAACACAAAATCTTTTGTGAATCGCGCCTCATCGGTAAACAATACGATGCAGGGTGGCTACAAGCTGTTGGAAATATAATTCCCTGACTATTCCCTGACTTTTCCCACCCAAATTGAAAATTTTTCCTGACCTAATAAATTTTTTTAACCCAATTTTTTATGCTTTATAAAAGAAATCATTTTTTTCTTTGTCCAATTCAATGCACTTTGAACATAGTACAAGTTTTAATGTACTACTAATATACCATTTGTGTTGTTTCTAAACCATACTTGCGATGGGGTAAGTTGAAAATCAAATAAATATTATGGATATAGGCCCTACACCATAGCAGAAAACTGTGAGCCAAAGAAAACCAGACAATACATGCAGACAAACAGAAAAGTAAACAACCAAAAGCATCCTTTTGCTTGTCTGTATGTATTATCCGGTTTTGTGTGACAAACAATTTGCTGCAATTATGTATGTCCAAAATACTTCTACGATTTGTAATATTTGCATGAAAAATACATGCCTCAGAAAACACTGACTGCATAGTAAACACACCAACAACATATTTTGTGTGCTCTATTTTTGCAAGTTTATTAAGTATGCCTATAATAATATAAAAATTAGAACTGTAAGTTAAGAAAGTACATTTTGACGGTAAGAAATTTACAGTAATACCTAACTTATGGCTTCTCACAATCGACAAATTAAAAGGCCTACTACATGAATAAAATATGTGTAAAAACTTCTTACCTCAGGAAACACAGATTCATTACATAGTTTACACAATATAAACAATATACTTTGCCTACTTTAATCCTGCATGTTGAAATAAAATAATTAAATCAAAATTACAACAGACAGTTGCAACTAAAGTAATTCATTTAAATTGATGTCAAAAATTACGAGTAATACAATTGTAACATTGGGAAATTAAATTTACAATTTCATGTAGTGTGGAGAAAATTATCATCAGATACAGTAAAACCCTGTAAAGACGTTTTTGAAAACAGCTGGGAAAACATCTTAAATGGGAAAACTGATTTTAAAACTTAAGTCGTTATTGTTGTAGGTACAGTCTATATTAAATTTTGCTTCGGAGTCGCAAGGACAATTTAATGTACAGTAAAATCCCTTATTTACACTTTTCAGGGGGACAGAGCGAACAAGATAACACCTTGAAATGTTAATAAGAGATCTTATTACTTTTTTCTTTTACCATTTGGTTAACACTGTTCAGCATTTTACAAATTTTTTGCAATGCTGTCGCGAATTTAGAAAGTTACAGTATGCATTTGAAAGGGGTGGAAAGTTCTTTACTCAGGTCAACAAATGTTTCCACGAACTCATCACACTTCTCCATGATCATCAATTATTTTATCGATAATGCTAATTTTTTTTATTATACTGCCGTTATACAACCCCCTCAGCACACTGCACTAAAATGGAAATGACTTTAAAGCACATCTTTTCATGATGTAACATTTTCAAACATGTTTCACAAAGTTTAGGTTAGACAAACGAACGCACGTAAAGAGATCAATGTTGCCAATGCACGTACATCGATCGATAGCGTGCCATACAATCGATAGTGCTAGCGGCAGCAATTCTCTTGCCGCCATCTTGAATTTATTGTGCAGTGAGCGCAAGAATTCCACGCGATCACGGTCAATGTGCTACGGGTTTGCACGTGATCACCAAAGGCGGATTGTATTTATACGAGTTACGCGCATGCGTTGGCCATCCTGAGTGTACCAGCTCGCTGTCTGTGGAACGCTACATCTCACGTCAGTTATTGATGATGACAGTACAAAATAGTAAACAAATGCGACATTTTTCTTGCAGTTGCAGTTTCCTTTCAGTTTGTTTACTAAAGAAAATCGCGTACATTACTTTTAAAAAAATTAAGTTTATTTACAAAAGTTGACCGTATTACGCGGGAAATCAGGCATGTGGCAAAATGTAATATGTGGTAAAATTAACCATGGCTCTTACGACAAAAGTAATGGGACCAGACGAACCAAACGACTCAGCTGGGAAAACGTATCTTGTGGGAACGTCTTAAGCGAGTTTTACTGTAATAAACATATTTCATGATTACATACTACCTACAATCAAAAAGCCCAGTACTATACAAGTTACACAAAAAAAAATCCTTGAAAAATGTAATTTTAAGAGTATTGTAGAGGTACTCACTAAGATATACTGTGAAGTGTGCTTGCCATAAGCATGTAAAGCAGTACTTCAATTAGTTTTTTGTAACTCTACAACCTCCTAGCCCCCCCATCCCCCAGAGGGGTTCCTCTTCTATCTCAAGCCATGTTAAGTTCTTCCCCCTTGACACCTCACCCATCTTATTCACAAGCAAGCACACACCGTTGCTCTAAAAATAGAATTCCCCCCCGCCCTTTCTACCATCCCTTCTATCAATACTTGTAAACGTAGAATAATGTGGTACACGCCTGTTCGGATACTTTTCTCTGTACATACGCACTGCTGCTCTACTATTACACTGTGCAGCTCCATAGACTAGGTGCATGTCAATCATCTCAGACCACGTAAAACAATCCATTTTGTTACACAACTACATGCGTATCCTCACTCTGTTCACAATACTGCAGTATGTTTCGCTCAGTAAATGTCAGAACATATCACATGGAACATCAAGACATAGACCCTCCACTTGGCGGTAGCGTGTGTTTAGCTCGACTCCATAGTGTGGTAAACGGTTATGACAGACAATAAATTCGTCTTCCCTGTTGTGTCACCACAATTTGCGCCACCATGTTGGGATATTAGAGGAGTACTGTGGAGAGCTCATAATGAGGATGTTTTGAGACACGTGTAACGGCGTCATGAGGTGGACATGATGCAGAGTATGTAATAAATGCACATTTCATACGTTTTGTTGCTATATTCACCCACTTTACAGCATTTATCAATAAAAATGCTTAATACCACTTTCTGGAGCCTTGTCCTATTGGCATACACAACCATCATTTCATGGGTGTTGTACTAGTTGCCTACCTGCCGGGTTTTAAACACACAACTGGTTTCTTTAGGACATTCAAAATTGTTTAACTACACTTAAACACTAAGGTGCTCTTGATAATCGCCCTTAAAAAAAATAGTCATCATCATGTTTATACTAGGTTTTATTTATTTGTTACATACGTAGTAAAATCCTGACACATTTCCTCGTGTTAATAAAATCAAGTAAACCATACATCAGGATAACACGTCTTCACTACGTTTAAATCAAACATTACTAGATAAAATACTCTGTCGTAATTGTTTGTCATATGTAGTTAGATTTTGTGTCACTTCAACGTGGCAGGCGAATGCCATAATGCACTGTACCGCCGCACATATTGTCCATACCATACAAGAATTCCATTATTTGACAGATCATAAAATGTAGGGCAATGTAAACAAAACATTATGTATCCTTCCATCACCATGTGCTTTCCAGCTGACAATCAAAACATGTCAACAGTAAAGATATATTATGATTGCAATAACATTTAAAGTGCGTTGTGATTTTCTTGAGATTAATTTTTAGATCTCGGACAAATAATTTATTTTCAAAACTAGAAGCACATTAATCTAATTAGGGTTAGGTGGGCAATGTTAATGTAATTATTTCAAATTACAGCAATGGATAGCCTACTCTACAGATATTAAGTTAATACAATTATTTAAAATTTAACTTTTTCTTGTATATTTTTCTAAATTTGATCAAAATTGTAACAATGGCGTTACCAGAAATAAACAAACATGTATGGGCAACTTATATTTTCTACCTGACATTTAAAAAGATTAAATAATAACCTAGCTTATTTGATTACTCCAAACTGAAGTTGCAAGAGCTTATTACAGTGCAAGAAAACATATTTAAACTTTAATAATAATTAAAATAGGTTAATTCATGAACGAATTATTACAATAATTTTTCGTATTGCCTTTAATTTGGTTCTGTACTATCAGATCATAAAGACGTATAGTTTAAGTTTCCAGTTGTAGACTATTAAACAAACTTACCTTTTGTGGTAGGCCTACCTTTGAAATATCAGTGTTAGCCTATTATAGTCATGTGACTATTGTAGGCTATATAGCAAAAATTTGTGCTCTCACAACCTAAACGGAAATAATAAATCAATAAAAAGCGTGAGTAACAAACAAACTTGGGTAGGCCTAATTGCCCAGATCAGGTTTAAATATTTTGTTGATTAATTAACACATGTCATCAAACCAGTACACTTTAATGACCGGGAAATATATAGACGTACGTCTTCTGGCCGTTTCTTTTGGTAATATGTAGGCATAAATTTTTGCAGCTGACGGTAAGCACAAAATCTCACGTGGACTTTATATTAACCACTTACTTGCTTAAATAAAAAAAAACACGGACATTTTCTTACAAAAACAATTTATTGAGCCGGCGCCTTGAAATAGCATGTTTACATAGAAGACTACAACAAGAACCGTAGGTGTCTACCCACAAAATCTGTTAAAATAAAAGTTAGGTAATATTTTTAAAATTTTATGCAGCACTTTTGTTTGGACGGATTACGCACTTCTTATTTAGCGAATGGTTTCTGTAGACATGCCAGCTGAAGTTCCTGTCTTCCGAATTACGTCTTAATATCCCGTTGTCGTTAGCGATTACAAGCCGCATATTTTAATCCCTGAATTGCAATATATTACAATTACACTAGACCCCCGATTTTACGAACCCTGGATTTAACGAAGGTAGCGATTCTACGAATACAATCTCAGGAACCCTCAAAAAATAACAAAATTATATGCCAAAAAAAAATTGTAAGGAATTACGTTGACAATGAATAAAACATACTGTATCTAATTCACGGCATTAAAATATGAATTGTAGAGTTGCAGATATTACTTGGTAAGACACAATATTAAAAATAAAACAAAAATAGCGAAAATCTGTTAAAAAAATGCGGCAGTGAGTTTGAAAACCGCGCGGGGCCGGCGCCGCCTGTGCCAAGCCGGCCGGCCTGTCTTCAACTACGACGTATTAGGATCTATATTGAGGTCGTACTATAGACGCAAAGTTCCAGCGCATGCGCATATGCTCATTTAACTATAGTACAGCCTCCTTTTAGGCTGTTTCACGACGTCTTATATCTCTCTCGTCTCGCGCCGAACGAGTTTACTTTTTTACACGAACCCTATAAATAATAGCGTAATATTTTTATTTATTGCGTTTACACCATACGTACTTAAAACAATTAACTTGGCGCATAATTTGCTTAAACATTGCGTTACTGCGTGTCGTAAAACGTGCGTTTCACAAGTGAGCACGATAATAGTGCTACCTATTTTCCAAGTGTAGAAACATTTGTCTCCGGGTATGTCGAACTTGGAAAATAAATACACGTTCGTGTATTACGTAATCCCGGAACTCCTAATTTATTTTTACCGCATATACTGACTGTGAAAGTGATTATTTTCAATCACTTATACATGTAATTCTCGACGATTTTAGGTAAGAACGTCACAAAATGGCGTTCTTGGAACAACGTTGGTATATGCTACGGTGGCGCTATCTATCTTACATCTTGTGAACGTTCGTACAGTTGCGCTATCTGTCCGGTCTGCACGCTACTACGTTCTCGTACAATTCATCAACGTCGACAGAATGTTTTTACGTTACGTTATATAAAACTGCACAATGAATAAATACATCCGCTTATTCCTTCTTTCTTTGGTGAATAATTTACGAGAGCATTTTACTAGTAAGGAATGCCTACTTTTTTTTTTCATTAAACGTTACGCAAATCGGGCTATTCGCTCGTGAGACGGCACACGACAGCTCGGTATTCTTTTTTTTTTTTTTTTTTTTTTTTTTTTTTTTTTTTTAGCACAAAGGTCGATCATATCTATTGTTTAGCGGTGTTATTTTGATCGTAAGACGTCTGCCTGTTGATATAAATTTATATTTCAATTATCACTTAAGTTATTTTTCCGTTAAATGCTACGGAAGTTGGTCTATTCGTTTGAGAGAAGACATTCGGAATCTCGATTTTCTTATTTTTTTAGGAAAAGGATCGGTCATATATATTGTTTATCGGTGTTCTTTTGATCATAAGACGTCTGTCTATTGATATTAATTTATATTTCAACTATCACTTGCGTTATTTTTCCGTTAAATGCTGCGGGAGTCGGGCAATTCGCTCGAGAGAAGACACTCGGAATCTCGATTCTCTCATTTTTTGGGGACAAGGGTCGGTCATATCTACCGCTCAACAGTGTGACGTCTGGCTACTGATATCAATTTATATTTACATTATTACGTTAATTAATTTCCCGCAAAACGCTACGGAAGTCGGGGCCTAGAGACACTTTGCAGAAAAAAAGCAAATTTAAAATTTTCCGTATTAGGTCGGGAGGTTGGGTGGGGGGGGGGGGGGCAAAATAAGCCGCTATCGAATTTACGACGGTAGCGATTTTACGAATGCGATGAGAGGAACCGTGAGTATTCGTAAAATCGGGGGTCTAGTGTACATACATGCACAAAATATGAAAATAACACAGTACAAGAATCTCAAGCGTACACGAACACACGAGAAGCTCATAACACTTGCAACGTAAATGGCCGCTCTTTGTTTTGGTTGCCGGACGTCATAATTTCCCATTGCCATTGGCGATTACAGGCTGGGTTTTATAATCCACACATTACAATATATTACATATATGCACAGAATAATAAAGTTAACAGATTATAAGAATCTCAAACACACGCGAACGCGGTAACGTTTCACACTCGCAAATGGCCGTGCTTTGTTTTGTTTTGGTTACAGGTCGACTGATAATAGTGCGGTTGTTTGTAAATTAGCTATAAAATTGTGCGATTTGAATATAATAAAATAGTTAACTGACTAATGCTGGATACGAAGCCGTGTTATTATATTACGTTTCCTCCAAAATGCGTACTTATTTTTCACGTATAATACACACTACTTTCAGCGTCGGCGATGGAAGTAAACCAATTTGTTGATCAGGGCTGCCACTACTACTTCATCAGGTCATACGGTCACGTCCTGTTGTTTTGAATGGTTGCCACGTGTCTGGCACGTGTTAAAAATATTGGTAGCATCGGCTGTCAAAACATGAAATTCTTACATGGGATGGACAGTAGCATACAGTCTTGATGATAGTTTTGAATGTAAATGGTGTCTTCTACACCACTTCCAACAAGAGGACCTTTTATGTTATGCATGTCATGCTCGCCAAGTATTCATCCTCAAATACTTCCATATTTAGACAGTGCAAAAGTTTGACGAAATACAAGGGTGGTCACCCCTGTGATTTGCATAATGGCGGAATGATAGAACGAGCGTTTGCTGTGGGATTACAGATCTCGATACCATAAAACACTGTTCTGGGTTTTGTCCTTTCATCGCATATGGTTTCTGATTTTTCGAGCCTAAAAACTGTTTCAAATTTCAATTTTAAAGGGCTTATTGCTCCAGTACCAGTGTTCTCCCCAGCACAAATTTAGAGCTGGGTGATTCACGAGATCAGCTGGGTGCATCGTGGAGTAAGCTTGATGGTGTAGATGGGAATGTCTGTTTCTTATATGGGTGGTAGAGAAAACTAGCCGGGTGGTGCGCCCGGCAAAATGGGCCTGGGGAGAACACTGCGTACTATTAGGTTTAGGTACTATGTGTCCTGTATGTTTTCTGCTTCATTTTTCATTAGGTATTAGCTGCCAAAGTTTGATGGTCGAATTTAGAAACATCCTGTATAAAAGCAAAAAAGCCAGTTTTGAAGATCACATTCCTAAGAAAGAGAACATCAGTCTACTTACACTGACGGTGAGAAACTGGCTGGAGAAAATATGGCTCTGGGGCTACGAGAAGCTGCAGTTAATCTACCACTCTCTGGAGTGCTGGCTGCAGTCTTGCCCTGCAACATCACATACCCAGTATCAGCTTGTTTCCCAACATTCTTCCCTTGAGACTAGTGAGGAACATGTACACTCTCTCAACATGTTACCAAATCTATAATGAGCGTTACCATTGCAATGAAGTAAGGTTCATTTCATGCCAAAAACAAAAAATACATAAATAATGTTTCGCATCAAGATCTCCAAACTTAAAGAAAGTTGGTAAATTAGCAGTAGATATGCAGGAAAGTGTTTTTCCAAAATTACAACCCCCAATGAGTGATACTTTTTGTACAGCAGGGTTGTCAACTTGTGGAGAAAGTGACATTTTTGCTGTGCAAGGCCTGCTAAAATTATTCATAACTTCCTTTGTAGTTAAGCTAGAACCTTGCTGTAGGTCTTAATGTAAAGCTTGAAAAGTGCATTTTAGGATAAAAAAAAGTTTCCAAAATACTGTATTAGCAAAGGTTTTGTTTAAGGTCATGTTCATGTAACCTGTGACCTTGAAAATTTTGAAAAGTGTATTTGTGAAAATTATAAATTCTAAAGTTTAACCATATTGAGAAATACCCAGGCAGCTATGGAGAAGAATTATATACCGCAAACCGGGGCTACTTTGATATTGCGGGATAACTTTGACAACTCAAAATTTTGCTTTTTATGTTATTTATTGATGAAAGTTTCAAGCATTAGCTATTATAAGGATAAAAGGAATTACTTAAAATACTTGGCTTAGATTATCTGTTTATTTACCAGAAAACCCAAAAACTAATATGTTAAAGTGTCAAAGTAACCCCGGAAAGTGGCAAAGTAACCCTGGTTTACGGTAAATACTTAGTGCTGTAACCCATTTTTAACTCAGGGTCATAAAAGCAGCAGAAAACAGCTGAGAAATGATCTTCAGTGGATGATACAAAAACAACCACACCTGCAGACTGGACAGACGATATGTGATTCATGTCGATAACAAATCTGATCAATAGCAAGTGCAAGTACTGCATGTGAGGAAGTGGAAAGTGAAAAGGAAAGGCCAACTGACAGTGATGAGGAATCAAGTATGGCTGTAGCATTACATGCATTAGATGACAGTCTACCTAGTATAGGACAATCACCCATGCATAAGAGAAAAGAGAGAACAGTAAAGTACGCAAGGAAAAAAAGTAATGAAAATATCTTCCGCAATTCAAGAAACAATTTTTCAAATCCCTAGAACAGAAGAAGCACTGTCACAGGAAAGAAACTGCGATGAAAATATATTAGAACAATTGAAGGAAAAGTTTGAAGGTTGCACAGAAAGGAGTCTGAAAGTGCAAATTTTGACTATGTTACCCAAAGCAGAATACAGAAGGAATTTCGAATTGCAACAAACTACATGATACGAATATAAAAGAAGTTAGTGAAGGAAAATGGAATAATGGCATCACCGAATCCAAAACCTGGGCAGAAGCTAGACTGCAGTGCCGTCAATACTGTTCAAAAGTTTTATTCAGATGACAGTGCAAGCAGAATGATGCCTGGTAAAAAGGACTTTGTAACAATTAGAACTGGTGATACAAAGGAACACAAACAAAAGATGCTCCCGCTAAACAATCTGACCGAAGTACACACTTTGTTCAAACAGGAGCATCCCAGTGTAAAAATTGGTTTCTCCAAGTTTGCATCTCTATGACTTAAATATGTTGTTTTGGCAGGATCGAGTGGAACGCATACTGTATGTGTCTATGTAATACACCAAAATATGAAGTTGTTAATATGTAGATGGATGATATTTGACCAAACTCATGTAAAGACAAAATCTGTTAACATATCATCATTATATAGCTCGAATTATGTGTAATCCACCGCAGGTTAAATGTTTTTTTCATGAGTGTACAGAGTGTCCAGGACCTGATAACATACGAAAATCACTAGAGACCACATTTGAGCAGAATTCAATTGAAACTGTAACATTCAAGCAATAGGTTGCATCAAAAGTTTGCACACTTGAAACACTTGTGAAGTCATCAGATGATTTTATAGAATTGTTCATTTCTAAATTGTTACAATTACAAACTCACTCTTTCATCTCAAGGCAGCAAGGGAATTACCTAATGGGTCAGAAAAAAAATTTAGACATTGGTGAGGTAGTTGTATGTGACTTTGCGGAAAATTATTCTTTCATTCTGCAAGATGAAGTTCAGTGATTTCATTGGAACAATGCACAGGCTACAGTTCATCCATTTGCAATATACTACTACCATAATGAGTCAACAGAGGAAATAATTCCTACCAATACGGTGACAGTTTCTGATAATCTCCAACATGATTACCACCACAGTACATACTTTTCTGAATCATCATCTTCCATTTTTGAAAGAAAAAAGTAACTTTATCTAAAATATATTACTTCTCTGATGGCTGTGCTGCTCAATATATGAATAAATACTTCTTATTTGATACACCATGTAAAAGATTTCGGAGTTGGAGCTGAGTGGCACTTTTTTGCCACCTCTCATTGCAAGAATACATGTGATAGCCTAGGGGGAACACTAAAGTGACTGGCAGCCAGAGCAAATCTGTAATGTCCCTACACAGACTAAATTATAACCCGAAGACAACTGTTTGAATTGGCTGTAAGTAGTTTGCATAACATGAATTTTGCTTAAGTCACTCAAGAAGAGGTCAGAAATGAAGTGGAACTCAGAAACTTCATGCCTTCCTGCCAGTTTCATTAGAGGAAATAGTTGTGAAGAGATTTTCCAGTGAAATTGTAGGCGTAACTTAATGCATGAATGATGTGAAATGTGCAGTGTCTGTGAATGAAGTTAGAGGGTTTGTGACATGCATCTATGGAAATAGGCGGTGGTTAGCATGTGGTCTAAATGTAGATGAAATTTCTAGTGAAGTTCTTATCAGTTTCCTGCATTCACAAGGTCCCTCCACTTCTTACGTACATCCCCAGCATCCAGATATTATGAAGATTTCAACTAAAGATGTGCTTATAACTGTAAATCCAAGAACTGCAACTGGAAGGACGTATGTTTTAACAGCAATTGACACAAAAGACCTCTGAGGGCCAAGTAAGGAGAAGGAAGTGACAGTAACCTGCAATACTAGTAACGAGTAAATTATATGTAATATCTAAGAATGTCAGTGTATAATCCATGTATGACTTTAAGTTACTTTTTTTTTAATTTGTTTATGTCTAATTTGTATTTTTAGTAAGAAAAACCTACTTCAGAATGCTCCAGCTACTGATCCCAGGTCAATCCCAAAATGAAACTTATGTCACAGTCAAAAATACACTACATAACACATATTTTTTTCAAAATTTTCAAAAATACTCTTTTCGAACTTTTCCAAGGTCACAGGTTACATGAACATGACCTTAAACAAAACCATTGCTAATATTTCGGAAACTTTTTTTTTATCTTACAATGCACGTTTCCAGCTTTACATTAAGACCTGCATCAAGGTTCTAGCTTAATTACAAAGGAAGTTATGAAATATCATAGCAGGCCTTGCGCGGCAAAAATACCACTTTTTCCACAAGTTGGCAACCCTGCTGTACAAAAAGTATCACTCACTGCGGGTTGTGACTTTGCAAATAGACATTCCTGCACACCTACTACTAACTTACCAAGTTTTACTGAGTTTGGAAATGGTGATGCCAACAGTTGTGTGAAATGACATGGAACGCCCCGTAAGTTACTTGCAGAATAATAGTCAAATATTCAATTCAACACTTAAATACATTATTACTACCGTATCATACGCTAAAAAACACAATATATCTCTTAGCCAGCTTAATTATGTAGTAAAATAACCTACTTATATTCCCTGCAGATTCTAAGGATCAAATGAGTCATTCTTGAAAAAATATAACATATTGATATATTTTTGTTTATAAATTATTTGGCTTTAATCAAAGTTAATTTTATCCTCCAAGCTAATAATGCTGTTTCAATTAGAAGTATCAAAATAGCACAAAAGTTTCTAGTTTTTTTTTTTTTTTTTTTTATTTTATTGATCTGTGGCTGATTTTTCAGATACAAGCCTTGTAACAGAGGATACACTGGTAATTTTAAGTAAGAAAAACTATAAAAGATCTACTAGTGGGAAAAATTTATTATTCTTCATTACAATGCAAATAAGTTTTGACAAAAACATGCATTGTAACAGATAAACTATATTAATCTCATAAGAAATACCCAAAAAGACTCAAAGCATGAAGTTTGACAATTCAAAATACCCTTCATTATAGAAAGTTTAATGAGATAGATCGCCAAAAATATTGCCCTCGATTAACTATCAGATTCCAATGCATGTATGTTAATGTTACAAATCACAAATATTCCTGTCCCTCAGGAAATACAAACATTTTCCCAAGAGGATTTCATAAACTAAAGAAACTAAGTTCATACTGGTACTGGAAAAAATTGTCATAAAAGCTCACAAATAATTAAAAAGCAAATATTTACAAATCTCATTGTATCATGAGCAATCTAAATGTAAACCATATAATCATTCTTACACGAATAGTTCACCGAGAAATCTGTGTGAATTAAAAGTTCCTCTTCTACCAATTTCTTCTTCACAGTGTCAAGAATTTTATATTAATGATTGATATTTGCACAGTGTTATAAGAATTTTGTGATTCATTGGAAGCTGTAACTAAATCTTTCATCTATAGTGTAATAGCATCTCTTGTTGTTTTGCGCACAATCTTCTTACTGTTTTTGTTCACACCTTCTTCTGAAAATCAATCTGGACAGTTTCTCCATAATCATTGAAATATATTTCCTTATTTTGATACTCTGAGCACAATCTTCCTCGACAGGACTCACTTTGGCTTTCACATGTTAATGTCTGAATAATATCATGTCCAGAGAACTTTCATTTATCAAATTGAATGATTTCAATGCAACGCCCGGTGCTCAGTGCGGCAAAGGTGGCATGCGGCGGAATTTATTGGAACTATTATTGTCACAAGTTTTTTTTTCCGGCTCAATTCACGACCTCTTTGCTTTCTCTAGTTGACTTCTGTTATGTTTCCTCCCTCTCCTCTTCCTTGCCCCTGCGCAATTTGTTAAACGCTGGCCAAATTTAGCTCGTGTACTTGTGACGGTTTGTAACTTCAATTCTTCTTCATCTTGAGTTCTCTTAACATGTAAGTCCTCAGCACCAGTAAGGTAGTTCGTAGGTTGGAAACACATTCCCCCATGACGTCAAGGCGGCTGCGGTCGTGTAATTAGTATAGTTTCTTACTTCTAGTCATTTTTTTTCTAAATTATTTTTTTTGGACGCTGACAAACAAAATTTCCTTTTGGGTGTACACCATGTTAGGGATAGGGTTCATTAAATTGTTTGACGCCTAATTTTTGTAATGTGTTTCTTGATATCAGACGCCATGATGACCCTAGGTCATAAAAAGCTATTTGTTGCTCGACATTTCTTTCAGTTAGTTGTTTGCATGTTTTGAAACTTTCTTAGTGACTAGAAATTGTTAGGTTGCAACTTACGGATGCAACTTCAATTAATATTCATGAGTTAACCTGGACCGTTCAATTTTCCGGTGGAAAATAAATATCATAATCATGCTGTGCACATAATTTCAATGTAGTTTACACTGAATGCACTAGTCCTGATAGACACTACTTTGATGTCAAGATTTTATGTGAGCTCACTATATTTCTATGTATTGTATTCATTGTAAACTTATTGCAACTGTTCATATGCATAGGAGCACTGTTGTCTAAGATTAACATTAAATTTGACAATTGTATGGTCCACCTATTGATTCTAACATACATTTAGTGATTGTATAATGGGAATATGTAAGAGAGTAGGAGTACTACTAACTACAAATGGTTAAACTCTCATGATTGCCAGGTTCACTCAGCACATTATAAATCTAGCATATGTTCACTGATTGCTTAGTGAAAATATAAAATTCACTGATATATTCTTGAAAATTTTGGATTTGTATTAAAAAATAAAGCAAGTCTTTACTATGCTGTTTTTTTGGTAGAACCTACATGCTCAGACTTGATGGAGATTTATGCTTTATTGATATTTTTAATAATTTTCTTAAAAATACATTTTGTTGAGCCTGCAGGAAGCAGAAAATTCTTACCTAAGACAAGACCACCTACAGAAAACGGAGGGTCAACCACAGACCTATCCAAACATTCTAGGGCGTACCTTTTCACCACGGCAAAACGTTGCACTACCTCGTCGTACATCCTGTCCCGGTCAACATCACTGAACAGGAATGAAGGAGATGGAATACCCCAAACATTAAGTAAAAGATGGAAAGGGTGGCGACCAAGAAAAGGGGTACAAGGGGTAACCCCATTAGCAGTATGCAAAGTACAATTAAACCCTAGTTAATGAATTCCAAACCATTGTCCCAGAAGGTTTGGTCCAGGTTGCAAAATACAGTTAGACAGGCGTTCAAATTTTGGTTGACCCACTCCACCTGATTCCCATGAAAATAATAAGGGCTCGATGTAACATGCTTCATTGCCCACAGAAAACACATATTCTTAAATGCTCCAGAAACAAATTAACGAGCATTGTTGGTGACAATATGCTCCAGGGCACCAAAAATTCTCCACATGTGGGAAGTAAGCCCCTTAATTATATAGTTACAGCTTTCATGTTACGTAAAGTAAATAAAAATACAAACTTTTCTGGCAGTCCTCACAGTTGTGAACATAGGCTTCAAGTCGGGCCATGCAAAAGTAGCCCAAATTTTTTGAAAAGTTTGGTTTATCCCTAGACGTCTACCAAACACAGAATCATGGTATAACGGAGAATTAAAGGGAGCATAGTCAACGGAGCTAATAACTTCCTCGCATGTCCAAACGCACTGGTAAAATATGAAATTCTCTGCTCTTCCACATAAGGAACAGGCACCCCTTGAACTAAATCATTGCATACCTGTACACACTAAGGGTCCTCTTTCTGACCATCCTTAATGGTAGTGAAGCATTCAGGGAATCTTTGCAGTAGAGCACCAGAATCCATTGGTTCTACATCGCCTACAAAAAACTCAGTAGGGTCAAACATGCTGGAAAGAGCATCCTCTACAACATTGTCTGCTCCAGGAACATGATGAAATTTAAATCCAAGACAAGTGGAACACCCACCGCCCCAACTTGCCTAACTGATTGGTATGATTTAACACCAACTAAGAGACTGATTGTCCGTATAGAGATCACACTCATCGTTCTCAATATACGAAGCAAAGTTTTCTAACCCAAAGACACGCCAGGGTCTCTTTTCTGTAAGTGCCCAGATGTTTTTCAGACTGACAGTGTCCGGCTAGCAAAAGTGACGGCCATGAGCCGTTTTCTGGCCAAGCACAACGCCTAAAACAAGAGAGCACGCATGCAGGTGCACTACAAATCTCTCAGAAAAGTTAGGTAAATGCAAAACCGAAGGACAAGACAAAACCGTTATACAGCTACAAATGCATTTCCTACTCAGCACCCCAAACAAAATCAATATTCTCTTCAAATTATTTAATGGAGCAGCAAATTCAGAAAAGTGAGGAATAAATCTTAAATATCCTAGCAAACCGATGTAATAAAACAAAATCATATTTATAGTCTAATAGCGTATTCCAATGACTGCACTCGACTGAACTCGGTGCGCACTGGGCCAGTGCCGCGTGTTCCAGACCCCACCCGCACTCGCCAAGTGCAATCATTTTTCGTGTTCCAATGGTGACTTGCACTCGCTGGGTTGCACTGGCTCTAGAGACAGAGCGGTTGTCCGAGTGCAAATATGGCGACGACCTGCGAGATGTAAACAATACGTAAATTATTATGGTGTTATTTCTGCAGTGAATTGACACTCCGACATTTGAATAGCTAAACTACAGTTGTTATCTTGCTAATAATGTTTGTTATTACACTGTAGATAAGGTTAGTAACGACGAGTGGTTCGTGAGTACTAAACTACTTTCAGTTCTTGGCCAAAAAAGGACTAATGAAAGAATAGCCAAGCAAACGTCGCAGACTTTTATTTTCACTTTTCAATAATGATTGGATATGAATTATCTTATGTTGAAAATGATTTGTTGTCACAAATGTTTTGCACTGAAAGTGCGGCGTGTTCCAGTTGTTAGGGCATAAACAATACGAACTTTTTGCGGGCAATCACGTGACAGTAACACTTTTTCAGTGTAAGGTGCGCACCGAGTGTAGTCCATTGGAATACGCCATATAAGAACATGATTAAGTACTCTACTGACAGCCTGACTACCAAAATTTGCACCCTTAGGGATACATGTAAACTCGTACTGGATCCACTGTGTACTAAATGCCGTGTATTTACGACAGGTGGGATCCAACACTGAGAAAAACTGCTATTCAAGTCCAGCACTGAATAATACCTAGCCTTCCCAAGACGTTGCAATATATTCTCTATCGAGAGCAAAGGAAAGGGATCCTTCACTATTTTGTGACTGATACTAAGTGATTTACCACCAGACAGCATCCACAATCTTTCAGAAGTGGACGGGATATTAACACCAGCTGCCAGCAATTTATCAATAATTTCACGAAAAGCTTCCAGCTTCAGAGGAGCGCAATGAAAATAACATTCTTGTACACAGCGTGATATCAGTCAAGAAAAACTTGTAGAGCAAAACATCACATTTCCCAATCTTTGACGTGGGCACATCATCAAATTTTTCACACAATACAACCAACCGAATTTCTTCCAATTAGGCTGCCCTAACCTTATTTACTGCCAAGGACCCAGCCAGCAGATTAGCACACGAATGCACACACGCTTTAATATTGGGAGTGAAACCAAATGACAAAGTAGAATCGACAAATTTAAGTGTCACGTGAGTTTTTTCAACAGCATAATCATATTTTGGTAAATGTAAACAGACACATTTGTGTCTCTGTTCTTAACATTTGGAGGGATAACACAGCAAGGCCTCAATGTGCAAACCACAGGATAGGACTTTTTTATATTGCTGTTTTGGTTTTGAAACTTTTTGAGGGGGACTTTTCATAGTAACACTTAAAACCCTATTCTGTTTTTTAACTTTTTTCTGGTTATAATTTCCTTCTTACCAGGCATAAATTTAGACTTATCCTTTCACAGAAAGGAAACCACTGCTATTTTCTTTCAGCCTTTCTGGATGTCGTCTCTTGAATCTGGTCAAGACAGTGATATTACTGACAATTTGCCTGTAATTTTTGCTAGAAATTACTGTTTATTTTTCCTGCTGTACTACATACAGAAACTCTATTTAATCTGTTTATTCATAATTGCACTAAACAGAAGTTTACACCGCACAATTGGTGGCACTGTAAGCCCTTTGTGCACTTGTTTTAACCAGTCTCCTTGGTGTGTCTCTTCTCTGCATTAGCTCTTTTTTATCCTGACCAACTGTTGCCAATGCTTTTTGCCAATTTTCGTTCCATTGCTTTTGTTTTCTTATCCAACATTTTAACCTTCATTCTGAGCTTATTTCTGTTTATTCACCTTTCTTCTTCACTCTCTTTGCATTTGTCAATGTCCACACTTTCATTATCACCTGGGAAACTATGTGACACCTACGCTAGCAACAGTACTTGCAAGAGGAGAAACTTCATCAACGTCCCTTTCTTGCAGGTTTTTATTCTGTATTTTCCAGTTTTCACACGTTATTTTTATTTTGTAGTAAGCACTAACCTGTTTTCATGTTCTGCCATTTCAGTTTCGGGCTTGGTCGGGAAGCGGGTTCGCGCTAACGTGCCGGGCCTGGGCGAGGTGATAGCTGGCGAACCCCGCCTCGTGCGGTGGCGAGCCTCCAGGATCCGAGCTCGGTCCCGTGCCTTGGCCGCCCGCGGAACGGACAAGACGGGACGGGCTGTGGCAGAGGCTACAGAGGACTGTGTGTCCTGCGGCCTCAGCT
>PNEQ01119758.1:0-31042 GCA_003012365.1 Medauroidea extradentata
GACACTGTCATGTCAGCTGTGATCTCTTTCCCCCACCGCACAGTGCCCTGGGAGGCAGGCAATCCGCACCAGGGCCCCCTCCGGTGGGGGAATCCACCGGCTGTTGATTTCACCTACACATGTTTTCTTGCTTCTTGTTTTGTTCTGTCCCTCAGTTTCATTCATGCTTGTTTTTCCGTTTGGTATGTATTGTATGTTTTTTTTCCCCTCATTTTTCAAATGGGGTTGCTTCACCGGGGAGGGAACCGAAAAGCAGTCCCGAGGGTCCTCTCCTCTGTCGTGAGCTCGACTCCATTCCCGGTGACAGTGCGCTCCCTTTGTCCAATGTTTCCTTGTTTTCTTTCTATGCTGTTGTTGTCTTAATTATCTTTTGTTAATTTTTATTTTTTATTTTTTATGTTTATTTTTATGTTGTTTTATGTTGTTTTTTGTGGTTTTTATGTTGTTTTTATGTTGTTTTTTTATGTATTTGTGTTCCCCTGACTGTTGTTTGTTTATGGGGGTAAAGTTCAAGGCCTTCAGGCTGTTTTTGCCCTCTGTAAATTTGTTGTAAATAAATAAATAAATAAATAAATAAATAAATAAATAAATAAAATAAATAAACAACATACAGCTACAACTAACACTGATAATGTGTGTGCTACATACCATGACTATAGTCCAAACAACTTAACAATCACACACACTAACACACACATTATGACTATATTAAATACAGCTATATTCTAAACAAGATGACAACATTATAAACAACAAATAGCTACAACTAACACTGATAATGTGTGTGCTACATACCTTGACTACTTTCTTGGCAACTTTAACCCTGTCTTGCTTTTCCTTCTCTTTGCCCTTCTTCTCATCCTTGACTTCCCCATCCTGGGCTTCTTCAGTGGGTGTCGTAGCAGCAGAAGGGGCTGTGGCAGTTAAATGGCTTGTAGCTGACTGCGGTGCTGGCATATAAGTGTGACGCTCTGAGTCCCAGTAAAGAAACTGCTGTGTCTGGGAGTTGTAGTAGTACTGCGAGGATGCATCATAGTACAGTCCAGTTTGGGGGTCGTAATAGTAGCCGGATGCTTTGTCGAACTGGTACGTGCTCACATCTGGTGTAGCTAATTAATATTAATAAAAAAAAACAGAGATGGCTTAGACCTGCGCTACAGAATGCATGGAACAGTGTTACTTAAAAGCGAGATTGCTTAGAACTGCCCTACAGAATGCATGGAACGGTGTCATTTAAAAAAAGAGATGGCTTAGACATGCCCCACAGAATGCATGGAACAGGGTCATTTAAAACAGAGATGGCTTAGACCTGCCCTAAATAATACATGGAAGAGTGTTATTTAAAACAGAGATGTCTTAGGCATGCCCTACAGAATGCATGGAACAGTGTTATTTAAAACAGAGATGGCTTAGACATGCCCTACAGAATGCATGGAACAGCATTATTTAAAACAGAGATAGCTTAGGCCGGCTTTAGAGAATGCTTGGAACAGCGTTATTTAAAAAAGAGATCGTTTAGAGCTGCCCTAAAGAATGCACGGAAAAGTGTTATTTAAAACAGAGATGGCTTAGACCTGCCCTACAGAATGCATGGAACAGTGTTATTTAAAATAGAGATGGCTTAGACCTGCCCTACAGACTGCATGGAACAGTGTTATTTAAAAGAAAACAGAGTTGGCTTAGACATGCCCTACAGAATGTATGAAACAGTATTATTTAAAATAGAGATGTCTTAGATCTGCCCTACAGAATGCATGGAACAGTGTTATTTAAAATAGAGATGGCTTAGACCTGCCCTACAGACTGCATGGAACAGTGTTATTTAAAAGAAAACAGAGTTGGCTTAGACATGCCCTACAGAATGTATGAAACAGTATTATTTAAAAAAGAGATCGTTTAGAGCTGCCCTAAAGAATGCACGGAAAAGTATTATTTAAAACAGAGATGGCTTAGACCTGCCCTACAGAATGCATGGAACAGTGTTATTTAAAACAGAGATGGCCCAGACTTGCCTACAGAATGCATGGAACAGTGTTATTTAAAATAGAGATGGCTTAGACCTGCCCTACAGACTGCATGGAACAGTGTTATTTAAAAGAAAACAGAGTTGGCTTAGACATGCCCTACAGAATGTATGAAACAGTATTATTTAAAATAGAGATGTCTTAGATCTGCCCTACAGAATGCATGGAACAGTGTTATTTAAAAGGAAATTGGAAAATATATACCAGAATTCTGTTTTCTAGCTCAGCAAGTTAAGAAATATAATGGCAGTTTGATGTTCAGTCTTACTGCAGTTTATTTACATATATGTATTAATTTATATGTCCTTTAGTACAGCTGTGGAATTAATATTTTCAGAAAAAAAACCCAAATAAGTATTAAACTTTCTACTGATATATCAAGTTGAACACTGAACAATAAAAAATTTAATGGAAACAATTACTGCTTTGATGTCGATGATAATTATGTGTTGTTAAGAAAACCTATTTTAATAGTTCCATTAATTTGTATTTTGAATGTTACAAAATTTTTTTTAACATTCACAGTAACTATGTGAAGAAAATAATAATTAAATTGTACAGAATTATAGGATTAATGTGTTCTTTCTAAAGAATTTTCAATATTGATTTAAAATTTGTATTTTTTTATTGTAACACTAGGAAAATAAATCAACAATGTAGTATGAATATAATTAAATTGATTTAATTTACTTTTTATAATTCAACAAAGATAATTAATTTATTTCCCCATATCATTACAGGAATACTAAGTGCGTCAAAGTGCAACAGAAGAACGCAGTAATGAACCATAAGTTACCAGTGTTTTTCTCAATAGGGTGCATATCAATCCTGAAAATAAAATAATTTCTATAATCTAGGAATATTAAATTATAATATTGATTTAGAAGTATGATACACAAAATATAGTAAAGTTAGCTTATTAAGTAATATACGAGTACCCAGTTTAATGAAATTGAGGAGAAAATATTCTAAGATGTCTATCATAATGATAAAAACAGCTACTGTTTTCTAAATATTACAAAAGGTTAAACGAGACAGGCAAAAGTCAAGTCAGCTTTGTATGTAATACGCGTACCAAGTTTGATGAAATTCCTGAAAATATTTCATCAGGTACATAATACTATGCTAAAAATACAAAAAAAAGGCCACCACGAAAATATGAACATAGGATGAACGAAATACACTACATTCAAGTCAGCTTTGTAGGTAGTATCATGTGTACCTAGTCTAATGAAATTCTAAAGCACGATTCGTTAGATACCTAACTTGATCGTAAATGTTAAAATGGCAGCCATTTTTAAAAAATAAACAGGGTCTAAACAAAATACATAAAATTCAAGTCGGACTACAAAGTGCTGTATGCGCACAAAGTTTCATAGAATTGGATCCACTGGTTAAACATTTTTTAGGAGTAAGGGGGTGGAAAGAAAGAGAAAGAAAGAAAGAGAGAGAGAGACAGACACACACGCGCACGCACACACACACACACACACACACACACAAGAATGTGATCTCAAAAACCTAATTCTTCCTTTGGAAAGTACACTAAAAAAGGACTCAAGCTAAGTATTGAACGTGCTAACCTAACAGCTTAGGGAAAGTTGAGAAGAATTTTGCTTTATCCTACGGTTATTTTTGAAACTGGGTTGACAAGCCTAAAATCATAAACCAACTGCTTCTGGCAGGAAGCAATATGATGAGAGTCTTTTATACCATAAATAGTCTGTGTGTAAACAACTTAAACTTGACTAGTCATAATGGAGACAGCGAGACAGTTTTTACATTGAAAGAAGTTATTATGGTGGCCATCTGCATTGTACTCTCAAAACCTAGAAGCACAAAGCACTTCAGTGGTGGAACAGCAGGTATGTAATCTTTGTACATACAGAGCCTGTTTTCTTGAGACACCTGTATGAGCGTGCACCGTGCAAGTTTTGTTAACTGTACTTATTATTAACAACACTTAACATTACATTTATTTTCATCCACCTGCTACATCAGTTTTAACAGTGAGTTTAGTCTAGTGGGACTCAGGAGATGTCACACTTCCCTGACCGTCTTATACTGCTGCGTGCCGCAGGCACATGCCTGGGCATTACTTCCAAAATTTTAATGCTTAATCCAAGAAATGCTGTAATCTGTCACACTCTTGGTCCTGACCATCCTGCATTAATAATTGTCTACTCTTATTGGTAAAAGTAAATTGATCACTATAGTAAGCCATACACCTATAATCATTTTAAAAATTAACAGTGTGCTATAAAAATACTGTTATGCACCATTTTTATATTTAACTGATTTAGAAAGCATACATTTCACGCTTATGCACAATAAAAACAAACAGAAAAAATTGTATAAAACTTTAAAAATTACAAAACCAATTCAATGTAAAACATACAGCATATCAATGGCAAAGCCTTATTAATAGCATAATCAAATCAACCCTCTGAAAGTGAATTATTGTATTAAATAAAGTACAACTTTAATTTCATTTGCCATTACTAAAAAAATTATAAACATTTTAATTACAGTTTGAGAATAACTACTGATGGACAATGGTTACGCCAACGCAACACACAAGCACCCACACCGACAGGCACACGTGCACACATACACTTACTAGAGGGAGTATTCAATGTGTGCATGTGAGTGGTGCACGTCCTCCAAAAAATAATTACTTTTAAGTGCCAAACAATGAGTGGAAATAAGAGATGTGTGTTCCGTTCTATTATAAGACAAGCTCCTATGTAGCAATTCCTGTTATGTGACTAAATCATGATGCCCGTACTCTGTTGCAATACAGACACAATATCAGAGAAAAGAGTGAAAATACGTGTACCTTGATTTTTCAAACAAACAAACCATCCAAATATTTAAAAAAAATCTTTACTGGTTCTTGTAAATAATACTTTAACAAACTGCACATGTGACAGTCACGGAGCAATAAAAATGGTTCACAACATTTTCTGCTACTTAGTGAAGTTTTTTTCAATTACTGTCCAATATACAAGTACAAAATATTTTGGGGTAAGACAAATCTACAAACATATAAAGTAAGTATGGATATTGATAAAGTATCCATGTAGTGTTTTAAGTAAAAATATGATAATTTAGTAACTACTACAAAAATAGAATACCGTGGCAAGAAACCTCAATGTTATGGCCCACAACAAATGTTGTAATTAAAGTCGTGTTAGCATCAGACCACAAGAAGGAAGTCACCAGGCAACATTTTTATGCAATAATCATAAAATTGTCTGAACAATGTTGACATCCAACCAAACGAGACATTGTCAGCAGTACTATCCTGGACCACATAAGCACACATAGAAACACAACGTTGGTGTAAAGTAATCCTAAATTTGTCCGACCAACTTGGCATCAAACCCGATAAGGCACTGGAGGTTGGAGGTTATGGTAGAAGAGAAGAGTGGAAGAACGAGGAGATAACAATTTGCTGATGATATAAAAATAGAAGTGTCGTTCGCTGGTGGATGTGTTGGTGAACGTGGTAGAAAAGAAGAGGGGAAGAACGAGATTCCAACTTGTAGATGATATAAGGATAGAAGTGTTATCTGCTGGTGAATGTGTTTGTGTACATGGCTGCAGACACGAGTGAAAGGGGGGAGAAGATACCAGCTCTTAGATGATATATAGATAGAAGTGTTAAATGCTTGTGGATGTGTTTGTGTACATGGTTGCAGAGACAAGTGGAAGGGGGAGGAGAACCAAGCTTGTAGATGATATATAGATAGAAGTGTTATCTACTGGTGGATGTGTTTGTGTACATGGCTGCAGAGACTAGTAGAAGAGGGAGGAGATACCAGTTTGTAGATGATATAAAGATGGAAGTGTTATCTGCTGTTGGATGTGTTTGTGTACATGGTTGAAGAGATGTGTCGAAGAGGGAGGAGATACCAGCTTGCAGATGATATATAGATAGAAGTGTTATCTACTGGTGGAAGTGTTGGTGTACATTGTTGATAACACGAGTGGAAGGGGGAGGAGATACCAGTTTGTAGATGATATAAAGATGGAAGTGTTATCTGCTGGTGGATGTGTTTGTGTACATGGTTGAAGAGAGGTGTTGAAGAGGGAGGAGATACCAGCTCGTAGATGATATGTAGATAGAAGTATTCTACTGCTGGATGTGTTGGTGAAAATGGTTGAAGGAACGAGTTGAAGGGGGAGGAGATACCAGTTTGTAGATGATATCTAGATAGAAGTGTTATCTGCTGTTGGATGTGTTGGTGTACATGGTTAAAGAGATGTATCTCAATAGAGAGGAGATACCAGCTTGTAGATGATATCTAGATAGAAGTGTTATCTACTGGTGGATATGTTGGTATACATGGTTGAAGAGATGAGTGAAAGAGAGAGGATATACCAATTTGTAGATTATATAAAGACAGAAGCGTCATCCGCTGGTGGATGCGTTTGTGTACATGGTTGAAGAGACGAGTGGTAGAGGGTTGAGATACCAGCTTGTAGATGATATACAGATAGAAGTGTTATCTACTGGTGGGTGTGTTTGTGTACATGGTTGCAGAGATGAGTGGAAGAGGGAGGAAATACCAGCTTGTAGATGATATATAGATATAAGTGTTATCTACTGGTGGGTGTGTTTGTGTACATGGCTGCAGAGACGAGTGGAAGAGGAAAGAGATACCAGCTTGTATAAGATACCTATGTAGAAGTGTTACCTACTGGTGGATATGTTGGTGTACGTGGTTGAAGAGACGAGTGAAAGAGGGAGGAGATACCAAATTATTTAAAGCTTTATATTTCAAGGTTATTTATATCCAGGTTAATAAGAACTACCAATATTAACTTCAGTTATACTGAAATGCAGTAAAAAAACTATGTAACTTGATTTATGTATGCTTGCAAAATAAAAAATAATTTGTTTAAAAATGATTTAAGTTATGGAGGCAAATTGGTATGCAAAATGTATTACTTATTCATGTCAAATATGAGAACATTTAAGCAATCACAGATTGAATTTGGCACAATAATTGAATTACGTGAATTCTGTAGCATTACATGGATATAGTGGAACTACATATAAAAAGGTAATGGGTATACATTTTAGCCAATTATAAGGATGGGTATGAGTCATGAGAACTTAGAAAAGAAAAAATTTGAGTGTAACAATTTTTAAAATTTGCTTCCCATCATCCTTAGCTTACTACTGTGGCACATTCATGAAGTATAGTGAACTTGTTAAGATTTTCAACAGATTTAGTTTAAATTTTAAATTGTCATATCATTTATGGAGGGCTCGGAAGAGGAAGGGAGAAATGCTGTTTCTGCTTCTGCAAGCGGATCAGATAGGGAGAGAGTGGCCTTCCCTGCCCCCCATTCCGAAGCCTCTGGAAAGTGTAAATCAAGGGAATTAACAAAAACTGTAATAATACTCCGCAACAATAAATATTTATACAAGTTAATAATACATAATTCCAGCACAAATTTCGTTATTTAGCTCAGAAAGACTTTATATATAAATCATAGTCAGTAATACAATTTAAAAAAAAAAAATTACTTTAGTTTTGTATCAAATTCCACTGAGCATTGATTGAAGAAATTCGTGGCATAAACTAGTAGCACTCATTAATGTTTTATTTTGTTTTTAGTACTTTTTTTTTTTTACACATTCTGTACATATGTTCAGTCTACTTTTCCCTCTATCTAAATTCCCCTTTCTTTAATACAGTCAAAAGTTCCCTTAAATTTGTAAGAGGAAGGCAAAAAGACATAAGCTTTATGAAAAAATAAGTGTGAATCAGGGGAAACGAGTATTAACAGCAGTGTAACTGATAGGAACGTAATAGAGTAGACTCTAGATTATCCACGATAATGGAGGGGACAGTTACCTACGAGAATACATAACTGCAAACAATACAGATTATAAGAAAAATATTTTTTTTTCCAACACTAAGTTTTTGTATGATTGTAACTAAATACCGAGTGTTTGACAGTGTAGTATCTACCCAAACCTTGTTGTCTGAACACCCTTATACACTGGCAATTATGTACAAGAAGTAACTAGTACATATAACTGGTAAGCCTAATTTTCTCCAAGTGGGTTGAAATCAACTCTGGAAGTTAAAATTGTTTACATATGTTTATGAATATTAAATAATAATAATAATAATAATTTAGATTAATCTTGTGCTATCTTAAACATGGTGGACCTAAGACAATAAAACCTTATTAAAATTATAAATATTACATTAGCATTCTCTCTGTCCTGCAAATGTTGACATATTTGTATTAGAATATATGTGTTCATGTCATGAAACCTTCAAAATTGGGTGGTATGTATAAGGAAACTTAACATGACCAATTAACTTCAAAATCATGTTACCTTATTTACTACTAAATGTGTACAGAGTATGAACAAAACTTTGGAAAATGGTCCTCAGATACTTTAGGGAAAAAAAAAAAAAAAAACAACTGAATATATTATGAACCAAAAACATTAAACTGGAAGTCACCGTATTTAGTACTACATGTTCATATGGAGTTAGATGAAAATCTTTTTAATAGTTATTATAGACATTTTATGTGATGGGCTTTTGTTTCAAATTCTGCCACTGGGCAACCGTTAACACAGCGATAAAAAACTACATACAGTTTGTGTCAGTGTATTACGAAACATGTGTACCGAGTTTACGGAATAATCCCAGCCAACTCTGGTGTGTTTCGGACTCAGTAGATTACAGCATTGTATTTAGCTTTTACATACTGTAGTTAGACAACTTGTCAAGCGCCTACATCACAGCAAGGCCCTTCTCTATATGTTTGTTGTTGACGGAAGGGGGGAAGAGGAGGTGGACACTGTCGCAGTGCCATTAGGAGACTCCAACCATTTCCTTACCTGAGTCTCACAACTGCGAGCTTGCAGCTATAAGAGTTTTGTATGGGCTGTTTGTGGGCCAAAGCGCTTAGCTGTGTTTGAAGAGAGAAGAGAGGCATCAAGAGAAAAGCCAGGGTGGCGTGCTCCAGGAGGAGGAGAAAGGCCGTCCTTGTCACTTTTACCTTCCCTCCTTCAGTTGTGCCAGGATGCTTGTTGGATCAACTTCTCATGTTACCAGGCCTTAGCTGACGTGTGCTCACTGTGACGTCATTGTCATATAGCAAATAGATACTGGGAGCGTGGGAGGGTGCTGTTACAATCAACTGAGTTATGGTTTCAATATGCTTTCACAAATCTAAGTAACTCACTCCCTATTAATTTCTCTGTTCAACATCACCAGAATTAGTGAATTTTAAATTATTTTACTTCAAGGTTTAACTAGTTTCAACATAATAGTATTATAATCGTTGACCAGGAAAATTTTGCTCTTTAAAAAATAAAATAGTGAAAATACTACTGTTATTCAATGGGTTGGTGAAGTAATATAAGAACACGAATACTTTAAGTTTATTTTATAGCATTCGGCTTTAAAAATAAATTACAAGAAAAATTATAATTTTTTTTTTTTACAGTCACAGAAGTCACCTTTGTAAATTTTTAAATTTACACGTGACGTAATACTCTCATAAAAGAAACAAACTTCACACATCATAATTTAAATAAAAAAGAAGAACACATTGGTAAACTCCAGAGTCAATTTTATTTAGTTGTGCCATTTATAAAACAAAACCTCTATTCTGCAAACCGTTTTGTTCCCGCAGAAGTTAACATACACGTTCGGCATTGTACAATTAAAAGATAATACAACAATATTCACATTTAATAGATCTATTCCGCGGCAAATGTGTTAACTTTCTTGCAGACACGTTACAAATATTTCATGGGGCGGGGAAAGAATGAAAGATTTTATAATGCTAAAAAAACACTTGGGAAAAATTGTTACAGGTTTTTACAATTATAAAACAACAGTCAGGAGAAAGCATAAAATTTCTTTTAAATAATAAAATATCACTCCTGCAAAGCATGCATGTGAAGAATTTAAATCTATAAATATTTCACACTACTAGTGTGAATTAGTGTGCATTGTGATATGCAAAGAAATTCAAATTAGTCCTTTCGAAACCACAGCCTCTATGTATTTTACTACTTAGGATAATACAAACCATCATCCAGTCAGCTGCATACTCACTATTGTCAGTTAACATGTTGTTAACACGTTCTTCAATTGCAAAGTTCATAACATTAAAAGTTAAAATCTGATCATATTATACAGAAAATTAGAAAAACGCTGTAATATTAAATATATGCAACTTCAAAAATATTGTAACATGAAATATACACAATTTCAAAATAACTGTAACATGAAAAATATACACAATAAATACAGAAAAACAAAATACAGATTTTAAGTCACAGTAACTTATATAAAGTCGTGTAAACAGAGTACACTCTGAATCGTGTGTAGAAAACGTGACAACATTTCAGGAATGGGCAACACGCATTATATTTTACTGCCAGCAGTTTTTTTCCAATCATCATATCACTAGTATTGTACACAAACAGTCTCATGGTTGAGAAATTAGCCTAAAGAAAATTATGAAAAATGAAATGTTTTTGAACGCCTGTCAAAACATGCCTAGAGCACCAGATTCCACTGTAACATCCCTGTACAAACACAAGCCAGCCCTTCCCTTGTTTATATATGTAAATGCCATGCAGTGTGTTCCTCACTGTCACATCAGCAATGTTATCATTAACGTACTACCATATATTAAACAATGTATTGCACCACAATACACTAACACATTATAATAAACACCACAGAAATACACACTCCAAAAATACTGAGAAATATAGTGATAAATGGCCTACACGGCAACAAGCGTAATTTAAAGAAAGTTACCCTGATACCTACAGTTTGTGCTTGCGAATACAATTCAATGGAAATATACGAGCACTAAAAAAAATTATGTATAATACATATACTGTACACTCTGTATGTATGACAATGACATACGTAACAATGCAGCCTAGATGTATGAAACGTTACACTTGTAGGCTTTCTTTAAATCAAAACACTGACTTAAGACCACGTTTTTTAAATAAACTCTGATTTTTACATTTACCTAAGTATCAAAAGTAAAGGATAATTACAATACCACCAAATATACCCTGTGCGACTGCGGCATGCTGAAGGTTGACACTGTTTTCTGCTGTCACATTGTTATGAAATACTTTTTAGGGGCATGATACAAGTAGATAGGAAATGGCGGTACAACACCACAGGAGTAGGGTCAGATCTTGTAACCTGACAACCCCCGCCGCCATCTTGGATGACCTCATGGCCGCCACCTTGTAACCCTCTGCCATTTTGTAACTTAACACCCCAATGCCAAAAATTACCAAAATTTTCTAAAATTTGGAAAATAGTTGAAAAAAATTAAAATAATTTTTAAAAATTCCAAAAATGTTGTAAAATTTAAAAAAAAAAAAAAAAAAAAAAACATGAACATTTCGAAAAAAATATTACCTCCATCATGTTCCCGTCCGCCATCTTGTTTCTTGCCACCATCCTGGGGTATCTACAGAGTCTTTCGAAAATTTTTCGATTATGGATTCCATTCTAACCCCGCACATATTTAATAAATAAAATTTTAATAAAATTGCTTATGTTAAAACTATTTATTAAAAAACTTTTTATATAAAAACTATTAAATAATCACCGACACGCCTTAACCGGACGAGCTCCATCAACACACTGACACTCCCCACTACTTTTAACATGTATATAATAATTTACTGCTCCCCTCCCCATCCCAACACTCCCACGCCCTCATAACTCCTTTCCCCCTCTCCTTTCACTCCAATTTCTGCCCTGCCCACCTTCTCTTCATCTCGACCTTCGCTCACAATCGTTCCTGTCGGAACATGTCACCCACTCCCCTACCTTCAGCATTACATATGTGCAGTATATACAGATTGCTCTCTACTCAGCTATGTAATATATAATATCCTAATACCAGTATCCTCGCAAGTTTTGTTTTTGTCATGACTCTAACTTTCTGCACATTTAATGTAATATGTTTGCGCAGAATTTAATTATAACACTTTATCAAACACTCAAGGTAAAAAAACACACTCATTTTCTAAAAATTTTACTTCATTTCACAACACAATATATTACCTACATACTACTACATGGAAAAACACATAGGATCCCTCTTGAAAACAATCAATCAATAATCGTTTTAATAGTAACTTCATCCATAGCACCGAATCTCAGATATGTAATAGTTGTGATATACATAAAAAACCAAACATTTGTACACTCATAAGTTTCAAGTAATTGCATTACAATCTTGAACACAAAGTCCTCGTAGCAGAAGAGATGCCTACAACACAGCTACGGATTCTGCTACCATCCTCGATGGTGACACAGTTTAGACGAAGTGGTGGCCAACACAGCTGAAGTAGCAGCGAACATGGGCGAGCAACCCATCGTCATGGTCGAAGTGGTAATGAATGTTGACGAAGTAGTGACGAACATTGACGAAGTGAAGACAAACGTTGATAAAGTGGTGACGAACGTTGATGAAGTGGTGACGAATGTTGATGAAATAGTGACGAATGTTGACAAAGTGGTTGCGAGCATTGGCGAAAAGGTTGCGAACATTTGGCAAACAGCTGGCGAACATCATTAATCAGCACACGAACAATTTCAGGTCACTATTCATATTATACCATACTCAAGGCTGCTACCATTTCAGATACTATTTCAGGTTGCTATATGTTAACCTTTAATCTGTATACATATGTTCTTATAGTTCAGTGAGGTGCACAATCACTTTTAGCTCAGTTTTAGGCCACAATATTAGACCTCAAATTTAGACATTGTAGCGTTTCCGTCTCGTACAATACCTGTGCCCCACTTGGGCAGCGAAATTGTAGCACACCAGTCCTCCAAAACCAGTGCACTAGCTCGATGATAACCCAGCCAAAAAGGCAAGGTTGAAAAAAAACTGGAACACATATCTATCTGTAGTCAAGTACTCCGGAATTTACTGGCAGTACTTTTGTAGGTTACGTCACATTGTAAACCAAACTTAGAACTTTCACAGAAAATGGCGAACTTAGAGAAGTTAGTCACGAAATAATATACTTCACTATGATCCGAGACTGCTGGATTATTAGGTTTCAATTTACATCGGCACAAAATACACTGTTCGTCTTAACACGGTGGATCCAGTTCACAGAAAACTACAAGCAGAAATGCAGCAAGACTATCTCAGACAATTAACCAAAACCAAATTTAAAGCTACATCATGTAGTAATTTCGGGCGCAGCCCCGCGCGCGTCCGCGTCATACGAGAAACAAAGAACTACGTCTTTACACTCCCTTTCTGGAACCGAGATCACTGAAATAAAAGTTACAATTTTAAATATTATATTATAAAATTAAGATTACATAAAATACTAATTCGCCAGTAAATAAAAACCCCTTGTCCTGCAATGCTACTGTTGCCACCAAACGACGTGAGGGCTGGCCTCCCTAGTTCCAGTTTTCCCCCACTCTGCGCTCAGGCCATCCTCTTCTGGCTTGCCGTGTCACCCCGTCCGTCTAGAGATCAACCACTGAGTAGAGTACTACGCGTCCTGAAAACATTTACATCCTCAATTCTAACAAAAACACACATTCAATATGTTTTTCACTGACTTCAGTAGCAGTATGTTGACAATGGCTTACACTAACCGGAATTCGGAGTTTAATGTTATTTCTAAAGCATAAGAGTACCTGTCATGATGATGGTTTGTAAAACACGATCAAAAATTATATTCCGTGGCAAGAAATTCTGCAGTCAACGAGGAGTCAAGTTATAACTGCATTTATCATAACAGTAAATACATTTTGGAATAAATAAAAAATAAACAAATCTCTGCAAAAGCAACATTAGTGATATGTTTTGTTGAACAAGATTACGCGGTGCTGTAGTGGCCTGAATACTCGTTTTCTACATAGTGGTCCGGGTTAAATTCACTGCGATATCACTATAACATTTTGGATTTTGAAAACGTGGCGGACGTTGGCATTGGCTGACGAGTTTTACTGGCGTATTCTTGTTTACACCGCTATCGTATTCTGTAGCTGATTAATACCTCATATCGCCTTTTCAAGGTCTCAAGGCAACAATGTTTAGCACTAACATAAATCTCTCCATTCCATTAAGCTGAATACATAGAAAACATACACATATAAAACAAATGAAAATTATCATTATCACTTATACAGTAGATTGTAATATTCATCACTAACCAATAACTATCTCTCCCTCCCTCTCGCTCTCTCTCTCTCTCTCTCTCTCTCTCTCTCTCTCTCTCTCTCTCTCTCTCTCTCTCTCTCTCTCTCTCTCTATATATATATATATATATATATACATATATATACATACATACATATACACATACACACACATATAAACACACTAGTAATGAACAGATAGTATTTGCTTTAATTGAAAAATCTCTTTGTACACTTGATAGGAAGTTCAGTCACAAAGTTTTTGAATGACAAAGGTACTAGTTGAACTAACTCCGCACCAGGGATATGTAGCTATAGGTGTCCATGCGACTACGCCTGGCCCTTATTTATAGTGCTAGCAAAGTTGACATTGTGGGGTACCTAATTACACACTTCTAAACGTAAGAGGGTAATCAAATGAAAAACGCAGTTTACGAGGTATGAAGACTTACTTCCCCCAATCACAACCATTGGTGATGGTGTCCTCAATAACATACATATTTTTCAAAACCTTCACTTGAAGTTAAGTGCCATTAGACAGTTTTTGCGGGATAATGTTTCCACCTACCTACCTACCATGGATTGCTGCCTGAGAATAAAGCTAAAGGCCGCCCTCCTACCTATTCACATAACACTACATACCATGGGTTGATGCTTGAGAAGGAAGCCGAAGCCTGCCCTATACCTATTCACATAGCTACATACCATAGTTTGATGCTTGAGAAGGAAGCCGAAGCCAGCCCTCTACCTATTCACATACCTACCATGGATTGATGTTTAGAAAGAAGCCAAAGCCTACCCTCTACCTATTCACATAACTACATACCGTGGGTTGATGTTTTAGAAAAAGCCAAAGCCCGCCCTCGACCTATTCACATAACTACATACCATGGGTTGATGTTTATGAAGGAAGCCGAAGCCCGCCCTCTACCTATTCACATACATACCTACCTTGGGTTGGTGCTTGAAAAGGAAGCCAAACCCCACCCTCCTACCTATTCACCACCAACATACCATGGGTTGCTGCCTGAAAAGGAAGCCAAATCCCACCCTCCTACCTACTCACCTACCTATCTACCATATCTACCATGGGTTGATGCTTGAGAAGGAAGCCGAAGCCAGCCCTCCTACCTATTCACCTACCTACTGTGGGTTGATGCTTGAGAAGGAAGCCGAAGCCCACCCTCTACCTATTCACATACCTACCTACCATGAGTTGATGCTTAAACGGAAGACAAACCTCGCTTTCTTACCTATTCACCTACCTACCAACCTACCATGAGTTGCTGCCTGAGAAGGAAGCCATAGCCCGCCCTCATACCTATTCACCACCTACCTACCATAGGTTGATTCTTGAGAGGGAAGCAGAAGCCAGCCTTCCTACCTATTCACCTACCTACTGTGGGTTGATGCCTGAGAAGGAAGTCGAAGACCGCCATCCTACCTATTCACCTACATACCTATCATGGGTTGCTGCCTGAGAAGGAAGCCAAACCCCGCCCTCCTACCATTTCACCCTACCTACCGTGGGTTGAAAACTGAGAAGGTAGCCGAAGCCCACCCTCTACCTATTCACATACCTACCTACCATGGGTTGATGCTTAAAATGAAGACAAACCTCACTCTCTTGCCTATTCACCTACCTACCATGAGTTGCTGCCTGAGAAGGAAGCCATAGCCCGCCCTCATACCTATTCACCACCTACCTACCATAGGTTGATTCTTGAGAGGGAAGCCGAAGCCAGCCCTCCTACCTATTCACCTACCTACTGTGGATTGATGCATGAGAAGGTAGCAGAAGCCCGCCATCCTAAATATTCACCTACCTACCTACCATGGGTTGCTGCCTGAGAAGGATGTCAAAGCCCGCCCTTCTACCTGTTCACCTACCTACCATGGGTTGATGCTTGAGAAGGAAGCCAAAGCCTGCCCTCCTACCTACTCTCCTACCTACTCACCTACCTACCTACTGTGGGTTGCTGCCTGAGAAGGAAGCCGAAGCTTGCCCCCCTTCCTATTCACTTACTTACCTACTGTGTGTTGATGCCTGAGAAGGTATCCAAAGCCCGCTCTCCTACCGATTCACCTACCTAACTACTGTGGGTTGAAGCCTGAGAAGGAAGCATTAATTTTTGGAAACCCTAACATTCACACATTTTCATACGCCTGTGTGTACAAAAATTAGCCTAATTTTTATATGGCTGCGAATAAATTTTTAAAAAAATTGGTTTTGTACTGTTCAATAGTTGCTACATCTACGGTAAAAATATAATTATTTAACAAAATAGTCATGCAATCACTTAGGTGATTTCACATGGAATGCAGTTTGCTGTGAAGCTAACTGGCCAATGCCACCACACCTACCTGAGTATATGTGGTAGTGTATGATCGTCCAGTGCAAGGTAAGCAGGGGAGATGACAGGGCAACAGAAGGGCTGTGTGTTGTGTACCCAGGAACCTGTTTTGCATTACAAAATCTGTCCTTGAGTGTATTAGTCTCCTGCTCATGATCCAAGACTGTTGAAAATGCAAAATGTAATTAACTTATGTCAGTCTTCACCCTCTCGCACAGTTGCCTTGGAGTCATGATTTGATTGTGATACGGCCCCTGTAAACTATGCTTTGCAGCTGGTCTTTTGAGTGCTCCTCCGATCGCATCGCAAGCACTTTTTCCATGTGAGGTAGCAAAAAAGTGCCATTCAGTTTTGACTCCAAAATCCTCATAATGCCAGCACACATTATAAAAATTGAATCGATTCTTATACTTAGCTGCACATCCATCTGCAAAGTAATATATCTTAATTGGTTTCTGTCAATTTCTTGTCTCTAGGAAAGAAACAAGTTTCTTTTGAAACAAATGAACAGTAACAGTGTCGTGAACTAAGCAGTCACAAATAACAAATCTGATATGGTCAATGCTTCCAGTTTGAGGATTCCTAAAATAAATTGCAAAAGGGTGAATGGTTGCTTGTGAGTCATTCCAGTGAAATGATTGAACTTCATCTTGCAAGATGAATGAATAATTTTTTGCAAAATCCATGATTACCAAAAAAAGTGTTTTCCTGGAGGTTTTCTTTTACATATTTCAAAAAAGAAGACTGCTACTATGCTGTGAAAGAATGACGCAAAAGTACTTGCAACTTCTCGGCAAATGATTCTACCAATCTGACTGCTTATTCAGTAACAGTTACTAAATGGCATCTCTCTGTTGTCAGCCATTTACAGTATGTGACAGTTTCAATGCCACTTACATCAAAAACCACTTGAAGGTTGTTTATTAATGGTTTGACATACGGACATTTTTGGCATTCTCTGAAATAGCACTGTGGTAGGTTCAAGACAGATACAAGCTCTAATACTATCCTTATAATCTCGAAGAGGATTAACAGACCCATATATGGTAGGCAATGTACAAAATGCATTTACCGTCAGTTTTACATTTTGATGCATTGCACACACACACACTGTGTGGGTACCACTAGCTCCAGCCAAAATGCAATTTTAGGGCGTAATGCACAAAACTTAGAAATTCCAACTTTGAGTCCTAGATTCTGTTCTTTAAACAATTTATAAACTTCTCCAAGATTGTTTAAAACCAATCGTTTTTGGGCATGCATTTTGACACCATCTTTCTTAATGAATTTAAAGTCATTTTTTTCTGGCATGACACGACTGATTTCATCATGTAGATGAAACTCTTGTACCTTCTCTACAGTATTGTTATCCAAAGTCTTTCCTGGGTTAGTATTTGGTGAACACAGAATACCCTTCTCTCTCACACTATTATTCTTCACTAACCTTGCTGTGTATTCAGGAATATTGAATTGGACAGCGTTATGCATCAACCAGCTAAGCGACATTTTTCAAAAATTGAGCTGAGCACACCATCTGTTGGCCAAGTAGTCAAACTACATGTACAAGAGTTGTCAAATCTTTGTTCGCAATATAAAAAAAACTACGGGAAAAAAATCTAAGCCCCATTCCTCAAATGTGGGTTACGATGTTTTGCATAACTCGGCTATCCGCCTCGTCGGTTTCGGTTTATCGACATGTGGTGTATCGAGTTTCGCATAATTCGGCTAAGCGACAGTTCGTATTACGTTGCCAGTGTTGGATGCATTGTTGGTTTATTAAAAGAAGTAAGTTTTAGGCTGTGTCAGTCATGATTAGGTGTTGATACTGTATGGTGACGTTACGAGGTTTATTCCTAATAATAGCAACAAGAATTCAACGAATACTTGTGTTATCAAGTGAGGAACAATATTTGGCAGAGATTGAGAAAAGGACAGAAAATGAAATGGCTTGTATACCATGGGTAAGTTCCTGTTACATTATTTAATTTACACATTACATGCATAAAGTAACGGACCAAGCAGAAGAACATGCACCAAAATATACACTTCGGCAGGTATCCAAGTCTGTAAACAATTTCTTACCCAGATGCTTAGAATATCTGGGAATAGAATCAATGGCTGTCTGAAGAAAACACAAAGCAGGAAAATTATCAAGGACAACATGGGGAAATCTGGTGGAGTTAATAAACTGAGTGAAGGCAAAGTGAATGAAGTGGTCAGCCACATAAACAGATTTCCCAGGTATAAGTCACATTATTGCAGGGCACAGACTAGTAGTGACTTTCTCCCACAGCATATGACCATTAAGGTCATGTATGACCTCTACAAAGATGAAAATGCAGAACCTGTGTCGCTTTCTATTTACAAGAAGATATTTTATTCTAAATTCAACTTACGGCGCAAAGCACTGAAAAAGAACACTTGTAATGTTTGTGACACCCTGAATACACAGCTAAAAGATCATGAAGCAATTGACCTAAGGCAAAAGCGGAGGTCCATCAGGAGGCAGCAGGAATGGCACGTGCTGAGATGAAAAATGATATGAAGCGTGCTACAGAGTCCACAGATTTGGCGGTTCTGACTTTCGACCATCAGCGAACTCTCCCTTTACAACGAATCTCCACCAACATTGTTTTTTTTACAAACTGCAATTGTGGCTACAACTGTGAGCTTCATGATGGGAGCTCAAAGAAAGACTACTGCTATGACTGGGTGGAAGGGCAGGCTGGTCGTGGAGCACAAGAAATAGGCTCGTGTCTTCGAAAACATGTGATGGAACTGCCCGAAAGAAAGAAACATTTAATATTTTGGTCAGATTCCTGCGGAGGACAAAATAGGAACATAAAGCTAGTTCTCATGATGAAAGTGGTGTTAGCATCACACCGAACATTAGAAACAGTGTAAATGAAATTTCTAATACCTGGGCACAGTTTTTTGCCCAACGACGACGAATTTGGTAACATTAAGTGTGCTTTGAAGCTGCAGCAACGATTGTACAGCCCTGGTGATTACATACAAGTAATGAGAAACTGTCGTAGCAAAAACAAACTGACCATAATCGAGATGAGGAATGAGGATTTTGTGGGATCTGCTTGTTTGGAAAATAAATTCACGAACAGAAAGAAGGACATTGAAGGTAAAGGTGTAAGTTGGCTGAAAACAAGAAATATTGAAATTGAGAAGAGTAAACCATATTCTCTTGTTTTAAAAACGTCCTTCAACAGCCTAGGTCAAGAAGAATGCGTGAAAAAAAAAAAAAAAAAAATTTGTCACACCTTGGTGCTCGAGATGTTGTGAGTGGTGATCATCTAGAACTATTGGGGCCTAATGGCAAGGCAATCATATCTGCACCAAAATTAAGTGATCTCAAAAGTATGATGCATCTCATCTCAAGTGACTGCAGAGATTTCTATGATAAACTTTACACTAGTGGTGAAACTTATGATGATATTGATGGTTTTAGGGAAAGCCTGGATTTCACATTACAAAATGAGAGTGTATAAAGAACACTGAATTTTCAGTAGTTACTCATTGGAGTTCATTTATTATATCATTTTATTTTGATGTCATTGTGTATATCTTAGGAGATATAAATTGGTGAACCTGTAAATAAATAATTTTTGAACACTATTAATGGCCTCCACTATAGTATTAATAATATCTCTTATACTGTTGTTTGCAAACTACAACAATGTTACGGAACAATTCAGTGGTAAATGTACATAACTTGTTGTTCCATAACACAATAATCTATAATATTTTGCATCAACAACCTAACTACCAAGCATTGGTGCTTAGCTGCTTGATGCATATCTTTAACTACCATACTCTGGATTTGGTTAACTGACATTAAAGAAAATCAACGAAACTATTGACATTTATAGATTTTACTGTGAATAATTTACACATGGGTGCAGGGATACAGTATTGTACCAAGTATCGACTTGATAGGACTAACATATTTCATGTTTGCCTGTTTCTTAACATAAAACCTCTGAACCAGTTTTACTCAAAACTGTCAATTGTCGCTTAGCTGGTTGATTCATAACGCCATCCAATTCATCTTGCATTCTTTTCAGGGTCCAGCTTTTTGGCAGGACAGTTAATATTACTATTTATTCACTACAATCTGTGGTCGAGTTGTATTTTTCTTTCAGCTGCTGTAAAATCTCAGAATCTGTTGTGTCTTGATCTTCACTATTAACATTAATCCCTAACAACTGTGTTCCAATTGCTTTATGCACAGATTTAAACATTTTTCTGGGATATGTTTTTTCAGATAGTCTCTTAGATTTTACTGGTGTATCACCCCAGAACAAAGACTCTTGTTTAATGACTTCAAGGCATAGGTTTTTTCTGGATTACTTATTTCGCTTCCAGTTTCTTCAGCATTATTATCATCTTCACTGCTGTCTGCTGAGTCAAATACATCTGGATCTTGTGTTGCTATCATAGCTGTAGACGGCGCTGTTTGGTTAGGTGGCAGTTCTTTGGCTAGTTGATTTCTGCACACATCACATACTTTGTCTCCTAATTGAAGTTTATAGAGTTTTTTTCCATCATCTATGGTAAAACAGATTTCAAATTACTCTTCTTGTTATTATGTCCTTTTCTTGAAAAAGGATTCACACAACAAAATTAATATTGGTTTTAGAATCCATATTTCCAAGACAAACAAAATCACAATTAATTATAACAGTTTTTTTACCAAAGCATTGCCCACACACAGTTTACAGCATTTGGCTTGGGAAGACAACACGTCTACGCGAAGGATGAATAGTAACTAAATAAGGCACAGACCAGTACGATAAGGGCTAGCAGATAAAAGAGGATATGAGGCAGCCTGATGATTCACCATACAGCCAGCAGATTACTCATTGTGAGGACACAGCATAATTCCTCCCTCTCCACTGAGATAAAGGCTGCAAGGCTACTTGCTTCACATGTGGTCAGCAAATAGATCATTACAGAGCTGACAGCTTATTCCATAGGAGTTGATATGTACCAATTACAGTACTTTCAATTTGAATCCACACTAGAAGTACATTAGGTACAGAACATAGAATGGGTTTTTGTATATTTAACCTAGTTAAATATTCCCAGAACTACTAATATGCATAATTTTATATTTGTTTTTGATTATTTGCTTTCACAAAGAGTATTTCCAAAAGTAAGCACTAATTAGCATTTGTCAACTGCTGCCACACACAGAAATTACCTAAAATATCCAGTGATGTAGATTAAATTTTTCACTAATGGAGTTAAATTATACAAGACTGCATTGTTTAAATGTGTTTAATTGGCATTACCTTACTTATGTCTCTTACTAACAGAGCCTGCAGTTGATTTGGAAACAATTGTAATGCAATATTGTAAATTAAATGATTTGTGCATAAATTATTCAACTTCTGACCAATACTCATGCTTACATAAAAATTAATATCCAGTGAACTCATTGCCATCCCAACTTCAAATTTGGGGTGCACATAGACAACAAACATAAGAGAAACATTTTTTTTTTTGAATTTTTAAAAATTTCACTTTTTGAAAAAACTCAAGGTCAAACTTTATTTTGAATGACCTTGACCATAAATATTTTTGTGACCCAGTCAATATTTATATCAATGGAAAGCTCACAAAATTAGCTTTAAAATAAGTTCAGGTAGAATCATGTATCTTGCAAAGAAGCAGAGATAATTTACTTTATGTAATCTGTAAACAATGAAATGATGGAAATTTAAAAATGCAGTAGAGTCAAAAACAAATAAAGTAGAAGGCTAGAAATTTAGGACGAAAGTTCTTTCATAGACTACTAAATGTGTGTCGAATACAAAAAAAATTGGAGGGGGTCAGGTTGTAAGACACATTGATTTGACATGGAATGACCCAGCCGCTATAATTGTGGGGGCACGGTATCAAGTTAAAACAGTGGCTCTGGATGAATACACGCCCGAACAGAACTTTTAGGCGAGAAAACCACTGTGCACTTACGTCTTAAGATCGTTTGATTGGAATCAATATTTGCATACTTTATGATACAATATTTTTACTTTACAATATTTGTTAAACATTCATGAAGACTAAAAGTACATCAAATTCTTTTTTCGTATTAGTTTCATTATTCACAAATATCAAGGAAAAATTTTCATATTCATTTCGTTAAGAAAAAATCCATATTCAAACAACCCTAATTTTCAAGCTTTGGGCCAAGAAGTCACAATTGGTTTTTAATCCAGCAATAATGTCTATAATTTTCATATTTGACATATAGAAAATTAACATGCATGTCTGTCTTCTTTTTTGTTACTTGTAATGAGTACATCTCACACTTATCGTCGCAAGCGTATACATTTATCAATATGCCAATCTCTTCTCAAATGTTAGTATGCTTAATTGGAAATTCCGTCAAAAGTTCTTGTATTTGCTCACTCTCTGCGCATCTTTATAAGCTGGAAGCAATGCTGATAGAATGGGCCATAAGAAACATTTTTGTTCGCTATTTCAAACATTTATTAGTGCTAGAATTTTTCCCGGGAGATCAACGTATGAATATCCTTTCTACGGAACGTACCTGCTGATTTAAACCTTTAATTTAAATAGCCTGTTGAGTTTCCACTGTGAGTATTTAGCTTCATAAGAACACATCTTGGCTATAATTATAAAAATGCTATTGATATAGTAATTGTCTAAATTGGTTGTTTGCAAAATAATCTCGTTCTTGGTTTTGAAAGACGGCTGAACATATTCCACATGATCGGTAACATTCCATTTGTACTTGGAAAACAGCTTGGATCACTTTCAAGGCTGTATGCACAATTTCATCCGCTATTTTGTCTTTGACAACCTGTTTTGCGTAACTGAGGAAATGGATCGGATTATTATATTCATTTACATTCTTAATGGCGGAGGTTTTCAACCAATTAACAAATGATGTTTCAACTTCATCGACTTTCAAATGGTGCGTGTGTTTGTGCCATTTGCTTTTTAAATGCTTATCTATGAGGGATGGCTTTTAATTGTGGCTAAAGACATTGTATTGTATCATCGCCTATGCTGTTTTCTTAGCAGGTTTTGGGGAAAGTCCTCTATGTAATCGGCTCTGTAAGTGGCTTTTTATGAGGGCGGGCCAGTAATAATGCTTGCATATGTCGCACTGAATCTGCTTCTTGCACAGCTGCTTGCCCTTTGCAAATATGTTACGCTGAAATTTACATTCAGGTCCTGCATTAACCATATTCATTGCCTCTGCTGTTGTCTCAAGACTAAAATGGTTAGGTCAATGGCCGTGAAAATGACACTTGTGGATGATGTGACACTGCTTATATTTGCACTCATTGCATATTTATTACACTGAGGATAAATTTTTTGGACCTTCAATTTTATGGTGAGTGTAACTTCAACACTTCCGGTCTGCGAGCACCTTACTTGCTATCACAACTCCCCATCTGCTGACTGTTAATGTTCAAACGCCTCGGCGTATAAACATATAGCAGGCCCCTGTACTGCTATCATTGTTTAACTCTCAAAGAAATGAATGTAGTGCATGGGTTTGTCGCCAATATCCTTCATACCTTTGTACATGAAGGGCAAGCCACCGAGACTAGCAATGCCACAATCGCTTCCACTGAAAATTTTCATGTGAGAGTTTGGTAACAGCACTTTTAAATCCACTGACATAAAAGACAGGTGATCAACAGTGTTGTTACATTTCCATACCCTTAACAGAATATGGGTTTGAGTTTGAAGAGCTTGGTATACTTACATACATTATTTTCTTTGTTAATGAGCTGTATCATTTCAACATTTGACGCCATATTTACAGTAGAACCCCTATTTTACACTTTTCTAGAGACTAACAAAAAATTGTGTAAACGAGGGGAAAGAGTAATTGAGGGGAAATGAAAAATCTCAATTTTGTGCCAATAAAACAGTAAGATATTTGCTAAGGACATACAAAAAGCTGTATTGTAGCAGCAAAACACAATAAGCCCTAAATACTGTATGTTTTAAAAACAATTTTTAAAAATTTTTTACTGTAGTATAACTAACATCTAGAGTAATTTTATTTAAAAAACTGTGGTATGATTATGATGAACGGTATACATATACATACACTCAACAGCAACACTATACAATATCCTGCATGAAAAAAAACCTCCACACATACCTTTTACATGTACAGTAGAGCCCAAATTTAACGAACTCGGGAATAACGAAATCAGCGATTTAACGAAAGGATTTTCAGGAACCTTTGAGCAATCACCCTTAATTAGGGGGTAGTCCTGAAGGAGGCGGAAGCCCTTAAGGGGCTTTCTATTAGGAGTAATTAAGATGATTTCCCGAGTCCAGGTTGTGTTTTGGGGTATTCAGAGGGTTTCTCCTTGGTTTTCCTGAGGTCCCGAGGATCTCGGCTCGGGTGATTAATAGTGGAGTCCCCAGTTGATGGTGCCGGCACATTCCCTTTCCTCTTCGGACCTCCCTCTCCACAGGCCATGGAGGGGTAGGCCCGGGAGGGCAGGGGGTGGTCTGGTTCCGTCGACTGGCGGTAGGGGCATGCGCGTCGGCAAGCTGAGCTGATGGCCGCTCGAGCAAGAGAGCTCGCCCTTGTGTCGGGCGTGGACGAGGAGTGGTCTAGGCTGGGAAGCCCTCGTCACTGTGTGAAATGGCGGATTAACGAGTGCCACCGGATGGTATCCGAGACTTCATGTGGGTTCTCTGCACCGCTTGGTAAAGTGGGCAGGAGCATTACCAAGGGACATTGCTGCTTGTGTGGTGAGTCCACTTAAGCTGACGGCGGAACATCAAGATATGGGTGAGTCTCCCCGACTGTTTCTGTGCCGTTGCATTTATCGCCGTGAAGGTCCACTGAACTTGGGCAAATGGCAAACATTTAGCTTCCTAATGTCAAACGGGGCCTTAAGCGAGACCGGGAGAACCGAGTAACAGCAAATGCTAATGTGCCTTGATTTGCACAGGCTGATGAGCTTGTGAAAATTTAATGTCGCCCTCGGAAAAGGAGATTGTCTACTAAACTTCAGATTTCCCGAAAATTACTGGAAACTATGTGCTTATGAATGTTCTGAGAGTAGTTAATGTGATGTGGTGGAAAAATCAATGTGTCAAATTGTACTAATAATAAGGATCGGGCCCTTTATTTTTTTTTTGTGGTGGGCGATCAACAATTTGAGAGTGTGTAAATTATAACTGTGCGCACTTTGCACGAAGCCCTATTGGATGTATGAATTGCATTGTAAAGGCTTGTAAATTTGAAAAGTACCTGAATATATTGAAAGTACCTGAATATATTGGTGATCAGTGATTTTGCCCGAGCTTTCTTTGTTCAAGAATGTTGTTGACAAACCTTGCAGCCTACATCTTTAAGAATAGGTAGGATTTTTGCTCGAGTCTTGCTCCGTTTGTGCGAGCTTAGCCATGGGGTTAAGCCTTCTGAGTGTTTGTTTATTAAGGCCTTCAGCCCGATAAAGTAAATTGGGGCAGTTATCGGCTCACCTTCAAATAATAATAATAAAAAAATGTATTAAATAACCAAGAGACAAAGGGATTGAATTTAAGTTTCCTTCAAGGTAGTAATAAGGTTTGAGCACGAGAGATCCCTGAAGTGGAGGAGAGGCTGCTAGATGTCCCGAGGAGAGTGGTTTCCTGGGTAGTCGACACAACACAGTCTCTACAGAAGAGCGAGAAAATTCTCACTTTTCATGAAAGGGGTAAACGTGTTAACCACTCCCCATTTAGAAGAGCTCCCTCAGAAGGCGGTGTTTCGGTCTGACACAGGCTTCAGCTCGAAGTCGGCTTCCCTCTTCAGTTGCTGGATGTGTGGGTGCTGCAAAGGTGCCGGTCTTTCGGGTAATTTTATAGGGCTAATTAATGGCAGCTGAAAGCGGTGCAGGTCTCTAAGGATGCGACTAAAATTATCGTGTTTGCATTTGGGCAGCTTATTCTATGTGTCTTTGTAACAACAGCAAAGTTCTGAAAGAGTTGTGGATTTTTCTGATGTTTTCTGGGGCGGGGGAATTACACCCACAGGTATTTCACTGCTACTTGCAACGGCCTGTCGGCGCTTAGCTGCGGCCTCTGCCTTACGACCTTTAATGACTGCTCTTTCCTCAGGTGAAATATTAATTATTAAACACTCTGTATCAGACATGAGTACTTCAGAAATGAAACTATAAAAATATGTTTGAACTGTATATTGTTATCCACTTGGTACACTTTACAATCACTGACTTTACAATTCGGCTTTACACACTTGTTAACTCATTCGGCTTTACACACACAGGTCTTTATACACTACTGGTTTATACAATGTTCACTATGCTCGACCGTGTGGTCATTTATGCACGGAGCCCCGGAACTTCTCACAGACTTGGCTCTATTTCCGCATCCGGCGGTCACAGATATGCGCCTCGTGACGACTAGCTAAGACTCGTGGTAGGGTGCGTTTCCTTATACCGCACGTGCGGCTAGGGTGCGTCCCCTTACGAACTGCGCTTTCGGCACAAGAATAGGGTAGGTCCAGGTTTAGGTTCCCTTCTCAGGAAGCAACCCACGGAAGATAGGTAGTGGTGAACAGGTAGGAGGGGCGGGCATCGGCTCCCTTCTCAAGAAGAAACCTTGGGGTTAAGTGGACATCGGGTCTAGGCTCCCTTTTCAGGAAGCAACCCTTTCGAGGTTAGGAGTGGTGCCTAGGCTTGCTCGGGGAGGAGGCCCAAGCCCTAGACTGACGATTTGGCTAGGCGAACGCCTGCCTTATATACCTCTGAGGGGGGCTTACGGGCACGGTCTACCACAATTTTCATCACCATTTTTTATTTTTTTATTCGTACCAGATATTTTTTTTGTTATTTAAGACATAAAATGTGACTAAATGTGGCTCTTGTAAAATTTTTTATCTCTCATAGTTTTCGCGTAATGGCTTGTTAGTCATATTTTGCATGTTTCCGTTTTAACGACTGCACTAAAACCAACTGATATACCAAACTCAGAAAAATCACAGTAGATAAATACATTGCAGGCTACAATGAAAATGCTCATGAAATAAAAGAATAAAAATTATTTGAATTTTAAAAAAATCGTTGAAACTGAAAATAAAAATTTTAAAAGTTCAATAATTTTTTTAAAAATACAAATAATGTTTATTCTTTATTTTATGAGCATGTCATTGTAGCCTGCAATGTCTTTATTCACTGTGATTTTTTTAGTTTGGTATATCAGTTGGTTTTAGTGTAGTCGTTAAAACGGAAACATGCAAAATGTGACTTTAAGCCATTACGTGAAAACTATGAGAGATAAATAAAAATTCATAACAGCCAAATTTAGTCACATTTTGTGTCTAAAACAAAAAAAAATATATCTGGTACAAATACAAAATAAAATAATGATGTTGAAAACTGCGGTAGACAGCGCCCTTAAAGTACCGTTAGTGGGTGGTGAAAATGGTAGCCGCTAGAGGGGCGGCCGTCTGCTGGCTAGCAGGCGCATCACTCCAACACCCACAAACTTCCATACTTGAACAAAAAAAATACGTGACTCTATTTAAACTATCCCGCGGGGCCGAGAAAATGTCCGTGTTGCTAAAAGATAATAAACAAAGTACTAAAAAAATATGAAAAATCAATAATATTACGTTTACAATGATTACATACACACATTCTCTCTTAATAGTTCATAATTTGCCGCCTGGCATTGTTTGCATAGAGTCCGTTTGTTTGTTTACATTGGTCATGGCGAGCGTGAATACATACATACAAAAAAGGTAAATATAAACATCTCTAAACCTTTAGTTTTACGTTTTACGGCAACATGGATCACAATACTGGATTTAAATGACCCCCTGGGCAAAAACAAGGCAGGCCTAACTCTTACATGTTACGAATATTACGGAGCCGAGCGTAAAATATATACTAAGCACCTTGCAGGGTGCGTCAACTCCCCCCTGACTGGCTAAGTGACGCTCCGTGAAAAAAAATTATGACTAGGCTTACAAAATACGAAATGTCAGGTACATCCTGATTAATTTAAAACAGGGGTTTACAATAACTTTTAAAGTGTCTCACAATTCGTGGTCTTCTGGTGGCTGGACTCACCCTGGTGTGCATTGCTGCTGGGCCACTGGTAGCTTCGGGGGCGGGTAGGTCTCCGTGGTGTCTCGTGGTACCTTCCTCGTTGTTGGACAGGGTCGCCTTTGCATGTTCGCCACAAGGCCTGACACTCTCTGGGACAAAGTTCTCGAGAGGCCGGAGCCCATGGCCTGACAGTGGTTCTGGTTGGCTGCTGGGTGGGCACCTCTCCTGTAGTGGGCTTCATGGTGGTAGCCTGGCCAGGTTCATGATGGCTTCTGCTCATCTGCATGGCGTTGGCTGGGTTGGTGCTCCTCTGGGTGTGTGCCATTGACTGGGTCCTGGTTGCCATATGTGGCGGCGGTGGTGGTCCTCTGGACGATAAGAGCGTTGCTGCTCCTGGGAGGTTGCACGCTGAGACTGGTGGTGCCAGAATCTCTTTGGCATGTTGATCTGCTGTCTCCTTGGTTACTCAGGTGAGGAGGTGAAGGTTGTGGGGTAGGCTCTCTTGAGTCTTGGCTCCTGATAAGCATGGGGTGGAGGATGGTTCCCTCTGGTGAGGTTGTTGCCTCCTTGCTGGTGGTGTGCCCGATGCTTGGGTGACTGGGAAAGATGTGCAGCTGCTCCTTCATGACTATCGCCACTGTCGTCGGCGGGCATGTGTTGTAGCTCTTCTTCCGATGTTGGGGGTCTCCTCTGGCGGAGAGGTGGCTTCTCTCTGGAGAACGTGGGGTCTCCCCATGGATCTCCCGATGGTGGAGGCTGAGGGTTCTCTGGCCGGCGTCGCGGCGCTAGGTCTTGCAGGAAAGTTTCTGCATGATGCTTAAGGCTGAAGCGGTGAACTCTCTTGATTGCTCCGCTGGAGCCCTCTATCCAATAGACATGGCCCTGTCGCTTGACTACGGTGTATGGGCCCTCCCACTTGGGAGCGAGCCCAGCATGAAAATGGTGTTGGCGGTTTGAAAGTGGCCTGGTCCTCAGGAAGACTTGCTGTCTTTCGTCGAAGGTGTGACTCAGGGAATCCAGGTTTGGCTGCGGGTACTTCCTCTGAATTTACCTGTCTTGGTGCTGCGCTGCAGTGGTGGCCCGTTCCTTGGCGAGTACCTGGATTTCTTGGGCTGAGGATGCTTTGGTGGATGCTCGTTTCCACTTCCATTCTCCAGGGCGACGAAGGTTGTAGCCGAGGAGAAGTTCACTTGGTGTGGCTTGTAGAGCTTCATTTACTCGGGTGCATAGGGCGTACAGGACTGTCTGCAGAGCTTTGTCCCACTTTTGGTGATCCCCTTATGTGTGGAATCTTAGGCCCTTCTTCAGTTCCTGGTTTCGTCTCTCTGTAGGGCATCTGGGAGGAGGTTCTCTCTTCCTGGACAATGTTCTATCTCAAAGGAGAATTCTTGGAGCAGAAGGATCCACCTTGCTAACTTAGACATCTTGGCACTGGTAGAGTACAGCAACTTGAGGGCTTGGATGTCAGTACGTAAGATGAATGGTCTATCTTCCAGGAGGTATCGGTACTTGCGGATGGCCCAGACTATGCTGAGGCACTCTTGCTCGTGGGTGTTGTATTTTCTTTCTGTTGGGCTGAGTCGAGTACCGGCAAATCCGATGATCCGCTTCTCTTTCTCTGGGGTTTCCTGATACACCACCGCTCCTAGTCCAACCTAGCAGGCATCTGTTTGTAGGATGATAGGTGATTTGTGGTCTGGTCTGTGGAGCATTGGTGAGCTGTGGTACTGCTGCTTCAGTTCTTGGAAGGCTGTGTCTTCTGCTGCTCACCCACTTCCAGCGTTTTTGTTTGGTTGACAGCAGGCAGGTGAGGGGTTCCATGTAGCGGGAGATGTCTTGGGTGTAGTCTCTCAGCCAATTATAGACAAGGTGTCTACCCAAGTTGGCTCACAGAATTCCTGTACAATTCCCGTACATTCCCGTACACTTATGAAAAAATTCATGTACATTTACAGCTAGCACTATCATACACGAGGCTTAGTTACAATGTGAAAGAATCTTGTACAAATGAAACAGTAACAAAAAACTTAAATTTCAAGAAAATTACATCTTTATGTCACAAAAATTATTTAATTCTAAATTTCTTTACGGAAGTCATCAATTTTGCCTGACACACAAAAATAGTCCAATATTATCAAACATAAATTGTTAATTATTTAACTTACCCTTAACTTAAACTAAAAACCACTTAAAGACTTGCTGCCTATGAAATAACTATCTGCAGCTATAAATCTGTAGCTTTGTAAACATCACAAAAATTAATGAAAACATATTATTAGCCTACATTATCTCAACATTTAAAATACAAGACACAACAATTCACGAAAAAACTCAAAACTAACATCTCCACGATGTATGACGGCATA
>PNEQ01119759.1:9793-31142 GCA_003012365.1 Medauroidea extradentata
AAAAAAAAAAAAAAAAAAAAAAAAAAAAAAAAAAAAAAAAAAAAAAAAAAAAAAAAAAAAAAAAAAAAAAAAAAAAAAAAAAAAAAAAAAAAAAAAAAAAAAAAAAAAAAAAAAAAAAAAAAAAAAAAAAAAAAAAAAAAAAAAAAAAAAAAAAAAAAAAAAAAAAAAAAAAAAAAAAAAAAAAAAAAAAAAAAAGCGAAAAATAATAATAAAATTCAATATGGCGACTGCAACCGAACCTCGAGGTTTTTGTAAGGACATCAAACAAAAATGTAAAAATAAAAATAAACATTGTTATTAAAATTAATGACTTTATAAGAAGGCATTGAAAAATTTGTATACTTTTAGTTCAAGATTGATTTCGTAATACATGTATACATTTATTTCACGTTTTCAGTTGAAATGCAGTTAAATAAACTTGTTTGAGCCAGCAAATATGCATCTCGACAGAGCAGACGCTATTGTACAAGCATTTGAAACGCAATAATTTATCGTTTAAAGCGCTGCGAAGTTAGAAATGTCCACCTTGAAGAGTACAAATGGTACCCTATAGTAAATGTTCAATAAAATCTCCGAGAAAATAGAGTAATAATTTAAGGCACACAAACCTATTAATTACATTAGAACTTCAGCAAAAAAAAAAAAAAAAAAACTTGAAGACAGGAGTAATTCGCCACTGAACCTGTAGGCTAGACTTCAAAAATATATGTGACCTTGAGCAGACAACAGTTACTCGTTGGCTGCTCTCAGACACAGTGGTGCCAAATGAATATACCTACTTCTAGTTGCCTATTTATATCTGTCTCAGGGCCTTACAGGAAGTGCTAATTGCGACAGAGACACGTAATAACAATTGTTTGAATTGTAGCTAGTGCCTTACAGGAAACGAGAATTTTCCAGGTCGCCAACAATTAATTTTCTACTTCCATCGAGAGCACGGTCGTAGAAGAACAGGTCTGGGCACTAGCCTATCTACCAATGTATTTTGCTTGACCACCTTGTTGTTTGGCTGTAGTTCGCAAAGTTACCGAGAATGTTGTGCATCTTTGGCGCTGCAATCAGGGCGGTCGGGCTCAAACTCCGCCCACTTTTTTTTCCATTGTTCACATTATAATGTAAATAAAGATTGCTGGAGCCATGCTTTAGGATTTTGAGCGAAGGAAGTACATCATAAATTGATAAAAAGTACGTTTTGATAAATTCTTTATCTATATAATGTAAACACTAGAAAAAAAGTGGGCGGAGTTTGAGACCGACCGCCCTGATTGCAGCACCAAAGATGCACAATATTCTCGGTAACTTGGTGAACTGCTGCCAAACAACAATGGGGTCAAGTTTCCAGGCGAGTGTCCAGACTTATTCTTCTACGGCCGTGGTAAAGGCTAACATTACATTATGTAAACAGCACTTGAGCAAAGAGCTGTCAGAGGCCCTGGAGATCTTGAAGCTACTAGAGCCACGATTTTATGGCGAAAATACTTTTGCATCAAGTGGTTTCAGTGTCTTATGGGCAAATGTGCTCCTCTGCTTCAAGGTCAGTGATTAGACGGTTTAACTCTCGCTCGTCTTGGAGTTATACTGACAAATAACAGACGTATACAGTCACAATCGCCTTATTATGATTGGTGCAGTCAAATAAGAGACCGTGTCTGAACAAAGACACGCTGCCAATAGTCGTGAAGCAGAACTGCCGATGTGCAGTAAGGCACTGAAACAAAATGTTGCATAAATCTTTTCGCGACAAAATCGTGGCTCTACCAATAACAATGAACATACGCATCGCCGTTTTTAGTTGAAGGGCGCGGCCTTAGATCTGGCAACACTGTCAGGAAGGGTCATTTTAACGCTTCTTTTAGCTCTCCAAAGACAATGACTCTACCTGATTCGTTATTGTGGCATACATACCGGCGAATCAGGGGAAGCCGTTGCCGTTAGCGAGACAAATGAATAGGGCCAGGTAGTTTTCGCGAAAAGATTTTTGCCCCACTTTGTTTCAATGTCTTACGTGCACACCTGCAGCTCAACTTCATGATTATTGGCAGAGTGTTTTTGTGCAAAGTTATTATTAGGGCCACAATTTTGTCGCGAAAAGATTTTTGCCCCATTTTGTTTCAGTGTCTCACGTTCACATCGGCAGTTCTGTTTCAAGGTTATTGGCAGCGTGTCTTTGTTCAGACACGTTTCTCATTTGACTGCACCAATCAGAATAAGATTATTGTGACTCCGTACATCTGTAATTTGCCAAGGCAAGTGAGAGTAAAATCATCCAACCACAGACGATGTAGCAGAGCTGCAGGTGTGCACATGACACATCGAAACCTAATGTTGCACAAATCTTTTCGCCATAAAATCGTGGCTCTAGTTATTATTCATTTGACTGTACCAATCAGTACATGGATAACTGTGACACAACACGTCTGTGATTTGCGGGTTAACCCCCAGACGTTGTATGTTACGGCATTCAATTACTGAACACATAGCAGAGGTGCAGGTGCGCACGTAAGGCACTGAAACAAAGTGGGGCAAAACTCTCTTCGCAATAATCAGCAGTCCCTACTCGTAAGTAAAGACAGTGGTAAATCGCGAAAATATTTAACATAGTCTCCAAAAAAACTGTAGTATCTGAATCATGACACGTGTGAACAGTTTTCTGGCAAATCACACACGTTCTGTGTTAAAACTGTACAGTTCTAATTGGGTTTGATGAATAAGGACACGGTGTTTCATATGAACTATAGCCAATATAGGTGCAATACATTCAGTGTTATTCGTAGCATGTTGGAGCCTAGCAAACAACTACTTTTCCCGCGATTTACCAATGTCACTACTTATAAGCCATTGAAACAATCTGATGCAAAATTATTTTCGCGAAAATTCCTGTTCCTGGGATAACGCCCGCGATATCTGGACAAGTCCTCGGGTCAGGAAGAGGGGACTTCACTCGCTGAGGGTGGACTTGATCCGGCGGCCCTGCATCCCCCTGTGTCGAGAGGCACTTCCGCTCGACGTGGCAACCGCGCATCCACGAGAATACCCGCCCGCTCGTCCGTGCCGCGAAGGGGGAGGGGGTGGTTCAGAAAGTAGGTCACTGTGTGTTGGAGGAAGTGAAAGTTGATAAAACTGTTTCACAAGCCTGCGTCGCCGCCCTTTACAACAACGTCACATAGACACATCGACATGAGCGTCAGCATGCAGGGGAGGGGGGGGTGGATATAGAGCAAGGTAGGACACTTCCAACACCTACCCTTTCTTGGAAGAGGTGTTTAAAGCTGATGAGAAGTCTCCTATTTATGTCCAACATCATTCTGCATTACATTTATTTTTTGTAAACGTATTAGGCCGTGGTTGTTTATTTACATATTTTGAATACATGTATATATTTTTATTTATATGCACGTATTGGCTTCTGCTGTTATATTTACAGATACATTAAAATAGTGAAATTGTGGTTCTTTACTAGAGTGTAAACAAAATTAAGGGCCTTTGTAAAAAAACATATCTTTAATTACTTTTTACTCATTCCCATGCCCCCGACCTTCCTCAGGACTAAATCCTGACAACGATCATGGGAAAAAAAATCATCCAAGACAACGTAGTAACTGAAATATCTGTTTAGCTGTTGTTCTCGCTGTTTGTGTGGCCACACACAGAGCATCAATTGACGTCATGAAGACTGCTTTAAGTGTACAGACGTCTTATTAATTCATATAGGCGTGCACATAGTCTTGTTGTTGCTTGGTGACAGGCTCGACTTCGCTAACATGTTGGTACCCGAGTACAAGATACGAGTCTACTTGCCATGAGCTTAGGCATAGCCATCTTTAGTAGAAGGCCGCGGCCTTAGATTTGGCAACCCTGCACACGAGGGTCATTTTAACACTTCTTTTTGCTCTCCAAAGGCTATGGCTGTACCTGATTCGTTATTGTGCCCTACATACCGGCGAATCAGGGGAAGCCGTTGCCGAAGAAGTGTTAAAATGACCCTTCCTAGCAGGGTTGCCAGATCTAAGGCCGCGGCCTCCTACTAAAGATGGCTATGGCTTAGGCCTATATTTGATGTCATCTACGAGAATGACCACTTCGCAGCGTGGTTGGTCACTCTACCGTGTAACCTGTCATTGTTGGCTACAAGTATTCTCTGCGGCTGGCTGTGACATTGTCAGCCAACCTGAGACGTGGAAAAAATCTACACGCATTTCAGTTCTAGTCTGCTGCCAGGAATAGCGCGAATTTTGCATGTCCCTACACGTGACAAAATTTTTAACATTTACAAAGCATTTGTTTGGAAAATTGTTGTCAAGATATTTTTTGTAAGAGCACAGATAACCAACGTTTTAAACAGGTTATACGAACTGTATGAAACTTATGTCTATCAATACCCGGGAATTTTGCAGGAGTAATTTAAGCCGGACGCGTTAATGACGCTCGAACTGCCTGCAGCGTGTTCGGAATTACGTTTTGTCTGATAGACCAGTTCCCCGCGAGGTCGGTCCTCGGGTTTGCGGAAATCGTGACAGACGATGTCCCTGGTCAGCAGGTTTTCTCGGGGATCTCCCGTTTCCCCCCGCCATTCATTCTGGCGCTGCTTCATACTCACCTCGTGTTAACCGTCACCAGCGTTGAAGACTTCGATGTTAAGCGCTGACCAGAATCTCTCACTCACTCACTCAGAGACCAGTAAACAAGCGTCCACAATGCTTATCTATAAAAAGAAAACACACTTCAGACGATTTGTTAGTGGGACTCTCTGGAATCTACGCATATTGGAAGCTTTATTTCAAAGTCGCCAAACTATAATCGGCTTTTTCACGCTGCTATTTCTCAAGATATATGTAACGTATTTGTTCGAAATTCAGGTCTACATGCACATTGGACTGTGCTACAGTGGTGGGTTCAATACAATGACAGGGTCATCGCTTTAAGTCCCACAGTAAAACCGTTACAGCGGGAACACCGCGCGCGCGTTTACAACTCTGGCCGTAGAGGCGATATTACAATACATGTGCCTGCCGACGTAGCTCGTATCGCCTCATAGACTTTCGCCTCACACACACAAACTTACCCTTCACCAGGTGGCAGCCTTAATATTCTAACACATGTTTATGTAAGTTTGGTTGTGATTGGGCCACTGTTTTAAACTCGTTCCGGAGTGAAATGAACCAATAGCAGACCTGCATGAAAACACTGACTGCCGCGGTAACTTGTCACAAGGAACAGTTGATTTTCGCGAAGAGATATTTGCACAATTTTGTTTTAGTTCCGTATGTACACACCTGCAGATCTTATTGGTGGACAATGCTAGGATGTTTTTAATTCTCAGTGCCTAGGAGTTCTACCCACACGTCACAGACCTGTGGTGTAGTAGTATCTTTGGCTCTAATTCGCATAGCCAAAAAATGACGCAGTTACTCAAACACACGCTGCCAATAGCCACGAAACACAGCTGCTGGTGTGCACGTTAGGCATTGAAAGAAGTTGGAGCAAACATTTTCTAGCGAAAATCACCGATCCCTACTTGTCGCATGTACAACTGTCCACTCAGAGTAGCAGCAGACAATATACAAGTATCTGAATACATAGGGCCGTATATATAACGGCTTTCGAAAGCTCTGTTAGCAGACATTCACCTGGCAGCTTGTCAACTACTCACAACCTATAAACGACTTTCGGGAGCTTGCCTTGAAATCGCTTATACATCCACTTGAAGTTTAAATATGGCAACATAGCACCATTATTCTTCCTTTGAATAGTACGCAGAATGAGTATAGGAAAGCATCCTACAATTTCCGATCGTCTTTGCTGACATTTCACCACATTTCACGTTTGTTGTTCATATCTGAGATGATGTTATTATCTTTGGATTTAGGTTAGGTATGTAAGCAATGTTTTCTGTGAAGGTTAAATACGGATAAAGACATATTCTAGGAGGATTTTTTTTTCAGTGAGCATAATGTTACGTTTGCGTAGAAAACAGTACAGATTTTACAAATGCTTAAAATCAATTCATTATTCAATAAATAAATATAACGGCAAATAAATAACCAACTGCGGAATAACCTTGCACACGAGTCACTTGACGAAAGTACGAAAACATTTTTAAATATATTTTTAAATGTTTCTTGCAATGGAAGTTTTCAATGAGAATTTATTGGTTTGTGGGCGTACGCCATTGTTCATGAGCAATGACGTACGTCCACAAACTAATAAATTCTCATTTTTTAATATAATTGTTTATTTTTATAACTGACATAACTATCCACAGGACAATCAGGGTCAATTATCGTAAGAAACTAACGAAGATTTTAAGATCAAAAAATGTCAGATAAAATGTGTGCATACAAAAAACGTTTTCGTTAACACGTGCTTGCCGCCAATTTTGCACAATGCTGTTATTGATTCTACCCAAAACTTTATCTTATTTTCACAGCAAAGGTATAAAAATTGCAAACATATGCACTATACACAAGTGCAGTAACAATTTTGGTTTGTGAAAAGTCCCACCTTGTAGAAAACCATCCATTGCATATTGCATGCACTTTAAACTGATCTGGTATACTTAACAGTAGTTTCTGTTTATTGAAAACTTTCATATAAGTAATTTCGAAACTCATTGCAATCAGCAAATTTTTAAAAATATTGCATTTTATTTTATGACACGTATCGTTTGACAGGTTATTTCAGAATATCCGATGCCATTGTTGTAAAATCACTACGAAAACAGTTGAACAGGCTTTCGAATCACCGTCTGACCACATTCATCTTAAAGTGGATGACTCTTCACTTCCAGGCAGTAAACCAACCAACGAAAGAGGTTTATAGTGTGTGTTTCGGCAGGAACAGACTTTCGGTGATTGGATAACAACCGAAAGCCGTTTATAGATACGACCCATAGTGTACACATGAATGTGCGGTCCGGTCGGCTGGACTGGGTTGAACCCGCCACATATCCCTGTCTCTATGTTGTATTGAAACGAACAATTACAATAAATAATACGACTGTTGAAAACCCGGTGATCTACTGTACACATATTTGAATATTTTTTTGGGACTGGGGTGTCCGAGTTGTCAGGTAGGTGAGTGGGCTTTGCGTCTCGTCGACAACGAGGTCATTAGTGACGATGACACACAACTTGCCAGGAGCTGGGAGAGGAGTCGGCCATGGCCCATGTTAAGGAACCATCCCAGCGTTCGCCGAATGGCCAGAGAAATCGCCTCCCACCAAGGAGATCCCTTGCGTGGTTGGTCCTCGGATTTTCGCATGGGGGAACCTTGCCGGACGAAGTCGCTTGTCTGTGGGTCTCCTCGGAGATCTCCCGTTTCCCCCGTCCTTCTTATCCTGGTGCCTCTCCGTTGTGAGGCAATGTCATTCTCTGGGACAAGCAGATGACTACGGGCGTCGAGCAGTAAGTCTGCAGTTCGGGGTGTGACCCTCTGGTTAGGAACCCTTGTTTATCGCGGAAATAATTGTACCCCGCTTTGTTTTAGTGCCTTACGTGCACATCTGCAGTTCTGCTTCGTGGCCAGTGATTGGATATTTTAACTCTCACGAGTCTTGGTATTCTAACGGCAACCACAGACGTGTGGTGTTGCAGGAACGTTATTGTAATTGGCTCAGACAAATGATACGCGGCTCCTCATATAAACACGCTGTCAATATCCATGAAGCAGAACTGCAGATTTTCACGTAAGGCACTAAAACAAACTGTGGCAAATTTTTTTTTTTTTTTTTTTTCAAAGCATGGGTCACTAACCCTGGTCCTTGGGTATTCTCTGCATACAATATATATATATATATATATATATATATATATATATATATATATATATATATATACATAGAGACCTGAAAAATTCGCGTGTTCTTCTGAGCACAAGCCAGAATTTCAACAACTGTATGTTTGTATCACTTTCGCAATTGGCCTTTGACGTACTTGACACCTCCAGGAAGTCTCTGAGCCAATAACTGACATGTAACCAATACATACATATATCACTTTAACAACAAGCAGCTAATGAGCATCTGCTACCTGCTTCAGTTTACATATATTCTTACAGGCTAGCATACATGTCAGTGAACACGCGAATTTTTCCCATATCTATTTATACAGCATTTTGAATTAACAAAAATAGTAAATGAACAATCTTTTTTTATAAAACTCGATCCTCTAAATTGTTTTTAAATATACAGTTAATTTTAAGTGTTGTTAACAATTCTTCAAAATTTGGATATCAAATGGAGACGTACGATCTTGCTAGCGGTTAACGTTGAGGTCTTAAAACGCTAAACGGAATGCAGTCATCTGAGTATATAACAATGGCGGAGTGCAAGAGAAAAGTAAAAGAATATCCTTACAAAATCGGCCGGCCATTGGTGACGTCCGCCATGTTTCTCAACATGCGGTTATCGGCATTAAATATTGTTCGGTCTGCTATGCATGTCCATCACGTTTAGAGACGGTGGTTTATCGCGGGAAAACTTGACTGTTTGCTGGGATTCAACTCACGTTCAGCTTACCAGAAGATGACTGGCTTTCGCTTGTACTGGAGCTGTTGCCCTATTTGACTGAGCCAATAAGAATCCAGATCTTGTAATGTTTTATGCCTGGCATTGGTCTGCAGACAGTTACGTTGTATCAGAAGTATATCACCTCATCATACGTGTTGCAATTGACTACAGAGTTTTCAAGGTTATGTTGGCACAAAACATTTTCGCGATATACCGTCGTATTTAGTCACGTTTTATAACTGAACCACGCTATCGTCGTTTAAATTCACACGAAAAACCAAAATCATGATATAATGTATTTGGCGATAGCAAAATAAAAGTACAACCGAGCCATTTTCTCATTAATACAGCAAAACCAGTGGATGAAAAATATAAAGAAGCTTGCCTCAGATTGTTAATATTCCTCGAGAGCTCAGAGCCAGGTTCAACGTCATGTAACGATAAACGGAATGGTATAAGTTGATTTGGCAGTAATCGTGTTTGGATGGCTGAAGGGATTGCGACGTAAATATTTCATCGCTCCAGCTTGCATTATTGATGTTAATAGGCGATCAATTATTCGAGAGGCTATTACTACGGGAAACAGATTACAGAGGAACTCGACCTGGGCACCTCAGTTCTTATATCGTTACTTTCTCTCGCTATCACGGGCTAACGTCACGAACAGATCGATCAACCGAATTGTAATTACAAAGGTGAAGCTCCAAGGCACATGCAGTTTACTTCACAGTCAAATAAAACTAAGATAATGAAACGAAGTAATGTGTACCACTAAGTGGATCCTTGCCGGTTGTAAATTAAAAAGAAAATAATTATATCTCTCTTGATTTTCACCAAAAATATAGTATCCTACCTATGAATATGTGTTTAGAGGCCGTTAGTTTTCACGAAAATAATTTTGCACCACTTTTTTGTAATGTTTTCCGTGCACATCTGCAGCTCTGATTTGTGGTTATTGGTAGCGTGTATTTTTGTAGAGACGGCACTTATTTGACTGGGCCAATTAGAACAAGGTTACTGCGCACTATACGTCTGTGATTAGCGGATATAACACCACACATTTAATATCATCTTTTCTATGACGATGAGGCAGAGCTGCAGATGTGCATGTAAGCACTGAAACAAAGTTATACTAAAATATTTTCGCCACAAAAGCGTAGCTCTATAAGAATTATAAATAAAAAAATTAAGATATCTCACTGGTAAAAAAACATACACACGAAAATAGACCACCCAACTACGAGAGAGAGAGAGAGTGACAGATAGAGAGAGGAAGAGAGATAGATACAAAGAGAGGGAGAGAGCTAGTTACAAAGAGAAGGAGAGAGATAGATACAAAGAGAGGGAGAGATAGATAGAGAGAGGGAGAGAGAGAGAGAGGGAGAGAGAGAGAGGGAGAGAGAGAGAGGGAGAGAGAGAGAGAGGGAGAGAGAGAGGGAGAGAGAGAGGTGGATTTTTACCGATGAAATATTGGGAATGTCACAAATAGCTCGCGCAAAAGTTTCAATGCTCTCACTGAAGCGGTTACAAATCAAGTCGTCCAGTATCATTTCCGCATCACACGGGTTCATATTTACCACGGCCAACGGCGCAGTTCCTAACGAAAACAAAGAAGTACGAATTTTAACTTCATTCAGTTACAGACTATTTAGGAATGCAGAAATGATATTGCGGGTAGGAAGGCAAACTAGGTCACACACGCCAGTAATATGACTTCGCTGGCCAGCAACATGGCGCAAACTCCTGCCGCCAATCAGTGCAAGGTGGCTACCCTGCTAGCTGGCAGCTAAGCCAATAGGAAACCTGCAGTAACAAGCAGGAGCCAAACATACCGGGGGCTGGATCAACAAACTCGGGCAAACAATAAGTGGCGAAGTTCGCCCGTATCAAATGAACCGCCACGCCAGTTCACTTCTGTGTTACTATTTAGTCTGTGACTCAGTGATGTGTATATTCAAAACATTCAACAGTTTAGCACACATTGTCAATTCTAGGTATATTCTCCATTATGTAAATTTCTTATAAATAGGAACCCATATTTTTCGCGAAAAGAATTTTGCTCCACTTTGTTTCAGTACCTTACGTACATATCTGAAAATTCTTCTTCATAGTTATTGGCAGCGTGTCTTTATAAAGTGAGGGATATCATTTGACTGAGCCATTTACAATAACATTCCTACAACAACACACGTCTGTGATTTGCAGGTAGAATCTCAAGGCTCATGACAGTTAAAGTATCCAATCACTGACCTCGAAGCAGAACTGCAGATGTGCACATAAGGCACGGAAACAAAGTGAGGAAAAATCCTTTTCGCTCAAAACAGGGGTCCCTTCTTATAAACTCTTACTACAGGTTTTATATCTATATAATATTTACAGTCAACACATCGACACATTAAAGAGCGCAGGCTGCGTTATCTTGGCTTCTGGGTGTGAGTCGCGTCAAATGATTAACTTGCGATGTTTCGGCAGTCGTTGCAGCTGCCATAATCAAGTAATCAGAAGATTTACCTGGAAGTCCTTACATATATATTATGGTGTCTGGGTTGCTGCTTCCTGGTTGGCTGAGCTTGTCTGCCAATCACAGGCTTGCTGGGTCCTGATTGGCTGAGGTGGTTAGCCACTGCTAGCATGGTCCTGGTGAGCTGCTTTCTGGTTGAATGGGTTCTTTGGCCAATCGTATGCTGACTCGTCCCTGGTTGGCTGACCAATTATAGTGAGTCTGTCAGGATTGCCCTCTGGTCATTAGACTTTGAGTCATCCACGAACAGATGCACCCATATTTTGTTTAGCCGCTTCTGTTTGTGGATGACTCAAAATCGAATGACGAGAGGGCAATCCTGACAGACTCACTAATGATTGGTCAGCCAACCCAGTCAGCCAGGAATGAGTCAGCATACGATTGACCAAGAACTCAGCCAACCAGAAAGCAGCTCACCAGGAACTATCACTGTAAAAAAAATTTAAGGTAAATTTACTCTACATGTAATGGAAGCTAATTACCTATACAAGTGAGGGGAAATTACTCAACACGTGTCAAGGAAAGTTACTCAACAGGTAATGTACTTTTTCATTACATATTGGCACAGCCCTCTAGGGCGCGAACGAAACTTCCGAGTGGTTTGTGTGGCGAAGACACTACCTTGCGGAAATTTCCACACATATTCGGAAATCAGATTTCCCTCTCAAGGTTTGGGAATATTATTAATTTTTTTTGTACTGCCCCTCCTCGCAGCACATGGTGATCCCCGACCTGCCAGCTGGCTTGGTGGGACCTCCCGATATTGGGGGTTATTTCGGGGGAGGATGTTAATACGTTCCAGCCTAGTCGGCTATACGCTATTCGTTGTAACATGTAAACATTGTGACCGTCAACCTCACTCCTACCTTGTGGCAGGAGGGATGCTGCGTGGTCCGCGTTGCGTCTAAGCGCTAGGATCTAGACCACTGAGGAAGCATTTGCCTAAGTGGCCTTTTGGAGTTAACTAAATGGGATAGCAACAGTAAACCAGCGTCAACACTGGAGGAAACCTGTTGCCTGCGATTGAAAAATATTCTCCCGAAATCCCTGAAGGGGTGGAAGGGGAGTGGGATTAGGCATAGGAGTGAAACTCTCTCCAACTGTGCTAGAGTTGGGGAGAGTTTATGTTGGTGCTATGTATTTAGCATTTGTGGGTGGCAGGATCACCTGATGTGGACATCTTGAAGTTCATAGTGACTGCGCCTCACTTTACAGACAACAGGACACTACATCACTCCAGGGGCGCTTAACTCCCCCGGCGTTTACACAAACACGTAATTTTATTAATGGCAATAACCTCCCTCCACAGCCTTAAATATGGGTCCGCACATGACCGTCTTTAGTAGAATGCCGGAGCCTTGAATGTGGCAACACTGCATCGGGGGCCTGCTGCTTGACACTTCTTGGCTACTTTAGTCTCTGCAACATGTATAGATGCAGCTTTAGTGGCGTGTACACGTCTACACTGACTAGGACAGCCAATGAGCGACCGGCAGCAGGCCTCCGATGCAGAGTTGCCACATTCAAGACTCCGGCCTTCTACTAAAGACTGCCATGGTCCGGAGCCCAGGTAAAACAGTTACACGCACCCCGCCGCCGTTCCAATGATTTGAAAATAGACTTTCCGGGTGCATTTCATTTTAGAAACACCCAGCGAGTTATGGAAGCTTCCGCTTTCGGGGTCTCGCGACAGCTCGGCCTCGTATGGCACACGAGGAAACGGTGGCGTTGGCAGCTGCGAGTAGATATTCTGACTACCTGAAGATGTCAGCTGCAACTACTGCGGAAACGTCGCAAGTTAATTATTTGACGCGGCTCACACCCAGAAGCCTAGATAATGCACATAGACGTATTCTCAGAAACTTTTCCCGGTAATGTGACATGACACACGAATTACTAGAGCTCCATACGTACCTCGTACAGTTGATGCACGAGTTTTTCGGAAGTTCGAAGACGTAGGTGTATACTGGTGTATAGAGACACTAAGTTTTTTGTGAAAATAATTTAGCACCAGTATGTTTCAATGACTTATGATCATTTCTGTAGTTTTGATTCATGGTTATTGGCAGCGTGTCTTTGTACAGAGGCATCATTCATTTGTCTGTACCAATGAGAACAAGGTTACTGCGACACCACTCGTCTGTGATTGACAGGTAGAAGTCAAACACGCTAAACTTTTAAAAAATACATCTAATCACTGATTGTAAAAATTCAGCACGCAAGTCTTTGAAACAAGTTGATACAAGATTGTGTTCTCCAAAATGCATGTGCTCGATTTAAGCGCCTGTAGAAAGTCATCGGAATTGCTCTTGTGAGTATTGCCATAGCCATCTTTAGTAGAAGACCGTGGCCTTAGATCTGGCAACCCTGGCAAAAAGGGCGATTTTAACTCTTATTTTATTTCTCCAAAGGCAATGGCAGTACTTGATTCGTTATTCTGCCTTACACACCGGCGAATCATGGGAAGTCTCTGCCGTTGGCGAGACAAAAGAAGTGTTAAAATGACCCTTCCTGGCAGGGTTGCCAGATCTGAGGCCGCGGCCTTCTACTAAAGATGGCTATGGTATTGCGCATTGTATCTCTTAGAGAACTCATACATAGGTAGGAGATGTTACATTGTTTCACTGAGTGCAGCCAGGAAGTTAATTTCGTGCGAGAGAGCTCAGCTGGGACAACAGTTAAACTTTAACACTGATGTAATGGAAACAAACTGCTTATTACTTCCGGCCAAGTCAAGCTCTCTCCACATCCGCGTTACGCCCGGCTACTTCGCAACAACCCGCTTCTCCGAATTTATAAATCATTGCCTTTTTTTATACGTTTTGTCACACATTACATTTAGGCCAAGCGTCGCAATAATAACATGTTTCTGTGTGCATTGTTTCTCTTCACGTACATCAAAAAACGTGTCGGGGTCACTGATATTATATATTAACCACTCGTATGCTCGAAGGCGTGTGCGCAGGGGGTGCAAGGGGTGCAATTGCACCCCCGATTGCGCTGCAATTTGCTGCAGTTTTCACTTTTAAGGCATAATTTATCCTAAAAATGTTACAGTTGCTTACAGTGGTGAAGTCAATGCATTTCAAAATTTTTTCCAGGGGCTGTAAATAAACAAGGACAACGTCCATTATTCTGTGATAGCAGCTGTCTTGTGGAACCTGCAACTCAATAATGCAACAGTAACGTATGTGTAAGTAGCTGAGAGACTTACTGGTAAGAACTCTTATTTTTGGTGGAAAGAATTTCTGAACCACTTAGTTTCAGCACCTTACATGCACATCTGCAGCTTTATGTCCAGTGATTGGATCCCTTAAACTCTTATGGGTCTTAACGTTTACTACAAATCACAGAAGTGCAGTATGTCAGTAAGCTTATTCTGATTGGTACATTCAAATGGGAAAAGTTTTTCCACAAGGACACGCTGCCAATAATAATGAAGAACTGCAGATATTGGAACCAGTTGGTACAGAAAATTATTCGGGAAAATCAGGGCCCCCTGCTTATTGGCTGTTAAGGCCCCGCTCTTTAGTTTTACAGAGGTTTTAAAAATATATTTTTTAACGCAAATTATTACGTATACCAAAAATTCATTCCTACAGTTTTACCACTTATATATCATCCTCTGTATCTGAACTATTCTGTTGCAATATACCAAACAGATTTTTATATTTTTGCACTTGAAATGTTACATATTTTGTTGTTAAATAAGCCCTCTTACGTGTGATGTGTACCACACTTGCCTCACCCTTGGTTTGTGACAAAGGACAACACAAACTTTAACAATAAAGGGCACATCGCCGGAAGGGCCATTTGCTAGATTACTGGTTCTGAGATTGATAAAGTAGAAGGAAATCATTAACTTTAAATGTTTAATTGTAATAGACCATTCCAAATTTACATTACAACAATCATTCAATACTGATTATGCACCGGTGCGATTATTAAACAGGTAAATAGAAAATTCAAAGTTAGGCTATGCCCACAAATAGTTAAAAGTATAAATTCTATTTCCTTCACTTTGCCGTTAATATGCAGGTGATCCACAAATGTTACGTTCTTGAATAACACGGAAAATCCAGCCCCATTACTTGGCTTATAGACAGTTACAAGCGCATACCTTGTTAACTGTACATCTTCCAGGTCACGTATTTTCATAACAGAGTTGCCGCGATGCGTAGTTGTCGCATTATCTTCACGTATGGTGCCGCACTAGTTACGTTACTATATCAATTGAAGTCCGCAGTATTTTCCGCAGTTCCTGCTGCTTGTAGACTTTGCCGAGTGTTATGTTAAGGCACGCTAATTGCTCAACATAGCAATCCTGAAGCCATATGATTCAACCATACTCAAACACCGTGCCAACTTATACTCTCGACGTTCGTCGACCACGACATAGTTATACCGATGTCTTACTCAGATGGTCGCTGCTCGCCAAGTCCTGGCACCCACATCACGCACGCACCATCTATCGCGCACACAGCGCTCCTCGCGGATACTTCCAGAAACTCGAGAATATGTGGGCTATATTTGCGGGCTATTGCATTATAAGAAACCTCTTGCTATAATTTAACTAACCCTATTTAAAATACAATTCAATAAAACGTATTATAAAACTAAGTAAATGTGCCCTTTAATACTGGTAATAAAATATTCAACATATATACACACTCGTTTAGTGACTTTCCTGGGGTGCAGGTTTGCCAACAGCTACACGGCTCACAGCCCGAGACAATACCATTTGTCTCAAAACAAAATCTTTTTTGCTAGCAAACGATACATTATTTTAAAAAAAGGTTTGGAAAAATTGTGTATAGTATGACTGTACACAGTCTCAAATTTTTTCAAAGCATTCGGTTAAAAAATATTCGAGTTATTTGCAATTGTTTGAAATCATTGAATGAGCATGGTCTTAATGTTAATGTCACATAGTTATTACATAACACATGTAATTACTAATCGAGCTGCAAATCTGCAGAAAAACTTCTTAAAGTTCCACTGGGAAGGTTGTGAAAAAGGTCTTGTCGATGCTCGTCAGATATGAAATTTAGTTTTACCCCAGAAGATAATTCAATACATCACTTAATAAGTTCAAACCACTGCCATCAAAGAAATACACATACGTTAACACTTTAGACTGTACTCAAACAAATTCGCAAATCTCGTGTGTCCTTAGGTGTGACATTCGAGTCAACACTGTGGAGGAAGAATCCCAAAATTTTTTGTAACGGAATGTTTTGAAAAATCTCAAGGCTACGAGCAATCACGGGATGATCAATTCTATGTAGGCGTTCTATCCCAAAAACGCATTTGACTTGATTCAGACTTATTTTAATAACAACACTGGTAATAGTTTGGTGCAAAAATCAGTAAAACTATCAGGTTTATTAATAACAAAAACATAAGGTATAAATTATTGTATGCGTGTTAGAAAACGTTGTAGAGATTCGTCGATATTGAAATTATGTTGCATCATATATATTTTCAAAATCACCGTATCTACCGGGAGTGTCCTTAAATTACATCTAGGGGTGTCCAATCCAGCAACAGTACTGCAGTAATGTATATTGGTCAAGTGGCTACAACACATGTGCTTCATCTGTCTGTAGGGACCGCGGCGTATCGACTTGCAGATTGTTACACTGATGTCAGATACCAATTACCTAATGATCTACATCCCCCACTCCCCCCAATACGCACCTAGTTCCTCATATAACTTGTGTTGTAAACTGCCCCGTTGTAGACGTATGTGGAGTTACGTAATTAGTACACCCATTGACATATCAGCAAACATTTCAACTACAATGAAGACAATAGCACAGAATACACACGTATACAGAATCAAAATGGCATGGTAGGGCACGTCTATGTAAATTGCAGTGTGCTCGGCCGGTTCTCTGGGCGCGACCAAAGCACTGGCAAACGAAGGAGAATTGAGGAAATATTAGGCTACTAGGGAACGAACATTTCCAAGAATATATTCTTACAAAAGCTTATTTTAATGCTTCACACGCATGTCTACTTAAGAGTGCGTTGTAAATAAATAAACGCTGGAAACATCAATTGATTTCTACGCTTTTTTTCGAAGCCAATATGGATAAAATACTCAATGACAATCCTAGATAACGGTATTTGCCAACTTTATGAGTAAATATTTATCCAGAATTACTTATTCGATACGCGTGATTTCTTGCGCCGCAGTTAAATACACGAGGTTCCGGCGACACAGATTGTGCCTCAGAAGTTCCGAACACTGGAAACACTTTTGTTTAAAACGTTGGCTACAACTATTGCTTAGGATTTCTATTGTTTAATTTTCGCGAATTAGCTTCAAGAAACCTACAGTTATAGATTAATGCTTTTAGTGTTGAATTATGTACCAGGCCCTCTTGTTGGTTATTGGCGGTGTGTACTTATGCAGAGACTTCTATCACTTGACTGTACCAATCAGAAGAAAGTAACTGCGACATAACACGTCTGTGATTTGCGGTAGAATCCCAAGACGCTTACAGTTAAGGACGTTGGACCCGTAAAAATTCAAAATTTTATATTTGTGCCAAACACTGTTTAACTTTTACATCAGATAACGTGTCATTTCCCCAAATAAAAATAAACTAGATCTCATAGTTTCAGCATAATCACCTATCAAAATCACAAAAGGGCAGCTGCGGTGTAGCCAAAATAATAAAAAAATAATTAGGCCTAACTTGCAGAAACAAGATAGTTCATATTGATACTTAAAGATATGAGCGACTTCAAGACACTTTTGTAAACACAAAGCGATACATTTTTTTGTATTTTTTTTTTTTTTTAATTGATGAAAATGGGTAAATATTTGCATAACTTTGACTTTTGGCTACTACTGAAATTTTCAAAACAAATTTTGTCAAACATGTCATAAAATGCATTGATGTACAGACTTTTAGTTCCTGTAATTTTGAATTCATTAATCAATTACTTTTTTTTATTTTGGCTACACCGCAATGGCCATTTTGTGACTTCGATGAGTGATTATGCAAAAACTGAGGCCTATTTTTTTATTTGGGGAAATGTCGTGTTATCTGATGTGCTAAAGGTGAACAACGCTTGGCACAAATTAAAAAAAAATGTACGGGTACAACGCCCTTAAGAACCTCCAATCACTGACCTCAAAGTAGAGTTGCATATCTGCACATAAGACATAGAAATAAACTTGTGCATAAACTTTTTAGCAAAAATTTCCGTTCCCTAAATATTACTAGATTTAGGATAGCGGCAGAAGAGACACTCGTTTTGCAAAGCACTGTGAGGGAATGCATTTTATCCATTAGAGACAGAGAAAGAGAGAGAGAGAGAGAGAGAGAGAGAGAGAGAGAGAGAGAGAGAAATTTTGGTCAGCGCTTAACACCGAGGTCTTTAGCACTGGTGAGTGGTAATATAATGTTTGGAGCGGTGCTGGAATGAAATGGCGGGTGAAACGGGAGATCCCCGAGAAAACCCGCCGACCAACGGCATCATCCGGCACAATTCCCTCACGCGAACATCCGGGACCGACCCCGCCAGGAATCAAACCTGGACCGTATTGGTGGGGGGCGAGTGGCCTGACCACTCGACCACCGTGGAATCTCAAATATTAAACAAATAATGTACTGTAAAGTGACACGGGTTAAGTTACAACGCTAAGCTATGTGGTCTTTTAGTTACTTAGTTTATTGTTTCAAAAATAATGCATTTAAATTTACACGTTATGTAAGCAGGGAAGCCGGCAACTCTCAGATCCTGGGGAGGAGGGATATAGAAATAGTTTAACTTTATTATATAGCCTTTAAATAACGCCCAATTTGTAAATGAATGGGTAAATAATGATATATTTTAATTCGCAGTAAAAATATACACTTACAATGTTTGAATATGTCCATTAGAAACGTCCTCTAAAACTATCTTAAACTAGCAATACGTCAACACCTACGGCAATTTTCTAAAACTTTAATATGCAGGCTCAAAATTATTACATTAAATTAAACTATTATTGATGATTCGTCGTCACACTAGTCGTAATCGAAAACTGTAGGCTTCTCGTTGACTTCTGTTCCACGACGAGTGCTACTTTCTGCCAGCAAACTAGACTCCAAATGGCTGTATGTTTGTTCGACGTCTCTCGTTGGCCAACAATGTCGCGGAGAATACTTCTGGCCAATTATGGAACGTTACAAGTGGACTGGCCAATCTACTATATACACGTCACACACGTAATCACGTAGAGGCTTGTGACCAACGTCACAGAATAGTTAGTCATACAGAAGTAATATAGCCGGTAAGGCGGTGAACTCAGCCACACACGCCAGCAACATGGCGGAAAAGCCAACCCCCGATCAGCATAAAGCGGCTACAATTCTAGCCGGCAATCAGGCCAATAGGAAACCTGCTTTAAGGGCCTCGCCTACCTGCGCGTCAGAGGCTCAAAATGACGGAGACGTAAGGGCGACCTTGAAACGCGCATCAAATACTGCATCGTCTCAAAGATACAAGTTCTGAAATAACGTGCAAGATTCTCGCCGAACTGTTTTTACTACGGGACATTAAGCGGTGACAATATAATTTTATCGTGGAACGTCTGTAGCAAAGTTCAATGAAGGTCGCAAACTGAATCTCAAGTACATCCGGGTAGTACATTTTGAAGTAAGGCAGTCTGAAAAGGCCTTTTTTTTTTTTTTTTTGCCATGTTGTAGGGTTTAGAAACAGTGATTTTAACGAACGTAGTGATTTAATAACCAGGTTCCGACCCTGTCTGAAGAGTATTTTCTTTTCGTACGTTGGCACAATGAGCACACGTGTAATTGTTTCGTAGAATAAACCTGTTTACGAACACACTGCAACACATTTGAAGCGTGGGCTAGGCGGCCGCCAGGAGCCAAACAGACACGAGGCTGGTATCAACAACCTTGCGCAACCAATAAGCGGCGAAGCTCGGCCGTATACAAAACAAGCCCACACTTCAATTCACGTCTGTATTACTATCTAGTCTGTGCCAACGTAGTCATATATGACATTCTCTTATGTAAAGGACATTGAAGCCTAGTTTGTCGTCAAACAGTAACGGAAATTTCGCAGCTCCTTACTAATCAGGAAATATCTAAACATCACACTAGCAGCACAAAAACGTTTTCGTTTGTGATAATTTCCGAGTTAATTTTACGTACACAAGGAACGACATTTATTCAGAAAGTAATATAAGTTTTGTCCCTGAATAAGTAGACTCGTTCCAGGCATGCGCATACACGTGTACATTAGTGTCGAACCCCGTATTTTTTATTTCAGCTTGTTAGTGTGAGTTGCAGAGAAATTGATATAAATAGCCACTAAGGCGCATTGTTAAAACCACGACAACGTATCAGCACAGACTATATAGTAATACAGACGTGAAATGACGCGACGCCTCATTTGATACGGGTGAACTTGGCCACTTATTGTCTGCCCGAGGTTGTTGATATAGGTCATTCGGGATAAAGTGAGCAATAATAATTTAACCTTTGAAAAATATCACTAGCTGTTACTGCATATAATTCAACATTAACTCTAGTTGCTTTACTGCTTGTATGGTTGGCAGCGAAGTTACGCAATATAGTTCCGTGTGTTTTCCTATTTAAATACAACAATACAGAAACAAAATCAACCAAAATCGACATAATTGTATATTATATAATTAATAAACCTGTTTTTATTTAACTGTATCGATTCATATAACTGCACAATTTATCTTACACTCTCAAGCATTAAGTGATGTGTCCAGAGAAGTTAGGTATGCCCCGTCGTTATTCGTTACGCGCGGAAAGATACAAGTTGGCTGAAAATAGAACTTTAGCAGGGCTATTTCGAGTGCTCACTTTATCCCGAACCTCCTATACCAGCCCCGCGTATGTTCGGCTCCTGCATGTTACTGCAGGTTTCCTATTGGCCTGGCTGCCGGCTAGCAGGTAGGGTTGTGCGATATTGCGATATATCGCATGCGATGCGATATTTTTTTAAAATATCGCGCGCGATATTTTTTATGCGATATATCGCGCTGCGATATCTGCGATATATATCGCGCTGCGATATCTGCGATATATATCGCGCTGCGATTTTTGCGATTTATATCGCGCTGCGATATCTGCGATATCTGCGATTTATATCGCGCTGCGATTTTTGCGATTTATATCGCGCTGCGATTTTTGCGATTTATATCGCGCTGCGATATCTGCGATTTATAGCGCTCTGCGATTTTTGTGATTTATATCGCGCTTCAAACTATATAGGTGCAATTTTTGCAACACAGCATAAATTGCACTGTGATATTTTGTAAT
>PNEQ01119760.1:7746-31141 GCA_003012365.1 Medauroidea extradentata
CGGGTTTCGCACGAAAAGAAATAACATTTCAGGCCAGGACGGAATACAACTTTCAACACATCACGTGTGCTGCAAACTACATTTTTAAGCCCTTCAACACGGCCGAAAACGGCATTTTCAGACTGCCGTGCCTCACAATATTGTGGACGAATGTCTGCGAAACTAGTATAGAGCCCTGCGTTGGACTTTCCTTAAAACTGTCCACCAATAAAAAGATGGGGTCACGACTGAAAGTGTCAGTCAGGCGAGTGTTCTACGATACCACTGCACGCCGTTTCAGTGTCTTGCGCTAGAGGTGATACCGCGTCACAGGAGCTGGTCAACATCGCCCTTCGTGCCGTGTCTCGCTCACACAAACACACGGCCAGTAGGCGGGCGTCTTAAAGTCATATTTTTGAATGTTTTCGTTTTACGACTACACTAAAACCAACTGATATACCATACTAAAAAAAAAAAAAAAATCACAGTGGATAAAGACATTGCAGGTTAAAATGACATGCTCATGAAATTAGGGAATAAAAATTATTTTAATTTTTAAAAAATTTCTGAAACTGAAAATAAAAATTTTAAAAGAACAATAATTTTTTTTAAAAAATACAAATAATGTTTATTCTTTAATTTTATGAGCATGTCGTTGTAGCCTGCAATGTCTTTACTCACTGTGATTTTTTTGAGTTTGGTATACCAGTTGGTTTTAGTGTAGTCGTTAAAACGGAAACATGCAAAATATGACTTAAACAAGCCATTACGCGAAAACTATGAAAGGTAATAAAAATTCATAAGAGCCAAATTTAGTCACATTTTGTGTTTAAAAAAAGAAAAAAATATATCTGGTACAAATACAAAATAAAATAATGATGTTGAAAATTGCGGTAGACCGCACCCTTAAAGTCCCTTAGGAAATAGACTAGAACTGAAACATAGCACGCCAGTTTGCGCGCGCTGCGAACAGAGGAGACATGCTTCTCGTACATCGTGGTACTCTGGCTTATATCGCTCAGCTTTTACCACGCGTCGAACGTGGTAATTTGAAACCGACACAACTCCTCTTAAAGACTTGCATGTTTCTGAACGCAACTGGTTTTTAGTACGTATCGAGCTTACCGCGATACTAATACATAGGGATATGAAAATTTCGCGAATTTAAGGACCTGTATGTTAGAACGTACTGTTCTGTGCATATTAAAGCCCCAAATATTTGTCCATTGACTGTTACACATTGAAACATAAGACAATGAACGAATCGACGGGGCTTGAATATGCATAGGACAGTGAATTCAAATCTGCCGGCCATTGAATTCGGGAGATTTTCCTATCCCTACTAATTGCTACGCAGCGTTTAAGTCCAGCAATACTAAATTACCTTTACTTAATTGCCAATCGGAGTACGGCCTGAGCAATAGGCCGACAGGATTTGTGAAGACTCGCCGTGTCAAATGGGTTTCGTTAGGATCAAATCTGTCCGAAAATCCTTCCGTAATTCAGCGCTAACGTATAAGTAATTGCTGCCGTACACAGGGCTAAGAATTTCTCAACGGGATCATTATTGAAGAGGAACATAATCGTTCCTTTCGCTGTGTTCGTTAGTTTTGTCGCCTTTTCATACACCTGGTTTTTTTACTGAACGAAGTTACATCAGAAAGGAACCAACACGCCAAGGAATTTTTTTTGAGATAATTACAAGCACAACGAGAAAAATCTAAATATATTCTAAAATAAGAGATAAATTACCGAAATATAATATTTGAATGAAACAAATAAACCAGGAAAAGTTTTTTTTTTATAAATGTTCAGATACACGCCAGTTAAATTCGGCCTTTGATATATCGGTTTCAGCGAACTTCGTCCATATTGTAATACCGAATTATTTCGAAATGTAACACATGTGTTAATAACAGGCTTCATGGTTTATTTTTTTTTTTAAGTTTATTTTTTGTAGTGCCTAGAGGTTTTGTTTAACTGTCGGTTTTCACAGACACTGTAACATTCAATCGCAATGGAGTAACAACTGAAAAAAAAAAAAAAAAAAGAGGGGACCTCCTCCCCCCCCCTCCTACACGTTCGAAAGGGCACCGGAAATAATAGTTAATGGGTTCCGAACTGTTGATGAACGTATTTTAACTGCTGTGTTATAATATAATTTTGATGGAATCCCGCTGATAATATATTTCAAAACTGACTGATCCTTAACATAATTAGTTATGAAAGTAACGAATACGTGCTATTTGTAAAGACTGGAAAATTTCGCTAATCCAATTACCTGTAGGCTATTATCCATTATACTATGCATATTCAAATATATATAGACACACATACAACACAGGGTGAAGCACAAATTGTTACAGGGCAATAACACTCAAACTAGTGATAATATCCACAAATGTTTCAGACAAAACTCGAGAAGGCCGTCATACTGGGCCGCCCTATTTTTTTATCGGTGGAGGCGCTGAAACTATGTCAAGGTCAACTCCACTTTGTTAAATGGAACCATGTATCTTTTTTCTATGACATTAGTACCGATTTGACGACGAATTCAGCGATCTACAGCACAAAGTAATTTGGTGACGCACTCAAAGGATCCACTAACCATGGGTTGGGTCTACCTACAGAAGATGCTCGAAGTGATGACCCTCGACTTGTAAGCACGTGTTAATTCGCTGATGAAAAGACCGCCAACATTTGTGGTGTAATTTCGATACATGCTCGGCGCATTCTTCCTTTCATGTCGTTAGGCGTGGTAGGTGCTACCGCCATTACACGTTCTGTGACAAAACCCCATAAAAAGTAATCTAGTGGTGTTAGATCTCGGCGAACGAGGTAGCCAAGCTACAGGGCCGCCTCGTCCTATCCACTTGTCGCCAAAAATATAATTCATCTCTTGTCTCGAACACAGAGCATAATGGGGTGGTGCACCGTCGTGTTCCATCCACATGTTCATGCGAACATGCAAAGGCATGTCTTCCAGTAATTGAGGGAGTACGTTGTGCAGAAAGTTTACGTAAACCTGCCCAGTCAAGCGACCTTCAAAAAAATATATACCAATGACGTGATCGCTGACAGTGCCGCACCAACAATTAACGGACCACGGATGTTGAAATGGTACAGTTCTCGTCCATCGAAGATTCTCATTTGCCCAAAAATGCATGTTATGCCTATTAACATTTCCCGTTTTGTAATGTTAGATTCGTCGGATAAGAGCACATGACCCAAAAAGTTGACATCGGTGCGCATTTGTCTACGAATCCATCAACAGTAATTGTAGCAATTTAAGAAATAATTGCCGTGCAAATCCTGGTGTAATGACATACGATATGGATGAAACTTGTGATGATGTGAGATTCTTAATACAGATCGCTGACTAATTCAATTCTCTCTTTCCATTTTCCTGCTGCTCGCACGTGGATTTGGTGCAGCGAAAGCAACGATAGAAGCAGAACTGTTTCCATTCACAATCGGTCGACGTCTGACTCGTGTTTTTTTTACTGCATCGAAGCGACTGAAACGGTCAGCTAATCGCTTAAAAAACATGTGCGATTTTTGTTGCATAACCGAACAACGAGCCGCATACAAATCCTGTCCGTTCCTGTAATTTTAACGGCACTCCCCCAACACCACCAACATACGTATGATTCTTGGAAATCTTTCATTTTCGCGATCCGATGTACTCACATTAGAAGGTAATGCGTGAATAACTGATACCTTTGGGTACGTGGCTAAATGACCTTGTGTTGCAGGTCGCTGAATTCGTTGACAAATCGGTACTAATGTCATCGAAAAAAAGATACATGTTTCCATTTAACAAAGTGGAGTTGACCTTGACATAGCTTAAGCGCCTCCACCGATAAAAAAAGGGTTGCCTAGTATAAAGGCCTTCTCGAACACTGAAACTATCATCTGAAACATTTATGGATATGATCACTTAGGCTGAGTGCTATTGCTCTGTTACACTTAATGTGCCTCATCCTGTATATACATAATTACTTATCTGTTATGAAACATGCAGTATTTGTTTTTGTAAATCAAGTCAAAATTCCTTATTTGGAAAAAATGAGAGCTTACCCAATCCTAAATTGGAGAGCTTGTTTTGCTACTGTTCACTCGCAATGGCGTACGTCAATAATAATGATTTAGTTTGTAAAGAACGCCTCTAAGTAAGTCCGGGCTCGTAAAACTAGCACGCAGTCGAGAAGTCTTGACAGGTTAGCGGCACGAATCGTAATTTCCCCCGTTCCCGACTCTCCACGCCGAAAGAAGGGGTTCGGAGGGACAAGCGAAAATATCGAGGCGGTATTTATTGGCTTAAGTTAAAGGAAAACACACCCGAAAATAAATCCTCCGACCGCATACATAAAGCTGCTAAAAGATCGTGAAACTCCCCGAAAGAAGCACAGATAAGCTGCAGGGAGTCTGGCGGACTTCGGCAGAAGACAACTTCAACGCTTACGTCCCGTCCGTGTACGTTGCTCGTAATCTCAATTCTTGCCGATTATGTAAACGAAATAAATAAAATAACTAGGTACTTGTTAATTTTAAAGACACCCAGATGTTTCGCAGCTCCAACGACTTGCTAGCTGGACTCCATAGGCCTGTGGACACTGTCTTCGCTACTGGTGATTTGTTTCTTGCTTCAATGAATAGACAGATGTAGGTATCCCCGATATTTCTGACGACGCGCTGTTTGCTTAGTTATAAAGATGTTTGACTGGTTAAATGTTGATTAATTAGTTGGAATTTCTGGTTACTCAGGTACTGCAATAAAAAACGGGCAAGTCATTTTCCTGGGTAGCGCGTTGTTGCTGTCCTCGTTGTGACGGACCGTTGCTGCGGCAGAAATATCGGGTGGGTGCATTACAAGGGAGACGTTAGATCTAATTTAACAATCTGATCATGGAGAACTAAGGTGGTGAAGGGTTCATGGAAAATTTTGATAGTTTTTATATTTCTACGAGATACAGTTTTTTATAAACATATATTTAGAATATAAAATACAGTTTTATTTTTATAGTTTTTGTATAAAAGTACATCAAAGCCCAAATTTGCATAAAAGGGTTTTTATAAAAAGAAAGGAAAACCAACAAACATCAAGAATGAAATAATTCATACCGAAGAACAGTGTCGCGGGCTTCGTCAAGATATGTATAAAAAACTGCATTGAATATTTCTTTTGTATTTTTTTAAAATTGCTTTGTTTAAAATAAAACATTGCGTACTTTCTGTAATTTATTGAATATGCAAAACATTTCTACTACAGTGTATATTTAACTGGACTAATCCCTGCTTTTGGTCTAACTAAATATGCCAGGCAACCAAAATGTTCAGTTGAATCAACTGTTTTAGGCGCTTGTTTGGCCATATACACACTGTTAGAAGCTTAGCAAAAACTTAAATGTGGGCAATTCTCTGAGCTCTTTGGGATAGAGGTCTTATAATTAGAAATAAAAGAGTTGAATTAAGTTACTGATTTACTAGTTCACAAAGATCACAAAACAGCAATCGACTATAACTTTCATAACACCCTTAATTATGTACACAATTACTACTGTGCCACAGAAACGTTAATTAACTTTAACAATTAAAGCACAGAAATATTTACCATTAATCAAAGACTACAAATTACAATAAAAGTTCAGTCATATATCCAATCAACAATCTTTCAAATAGTGACAATGTACAACCTTAACCGTCCGGAGTGGTGATGGCTCACCATGTGCTACGCAGCACCCCAAGTGCACCACTGTCTTCACTCTTGAGGTCTTCGGTTTGACTCCCGTCGCGCACCTCCTTGTCCGTCGAACCGCAGCAGCAGTCCTCTTCTTCCGCTCAATACTGCTCCGAAGGTATGTGCCTGGGGCCTCACAGTAGACTCTGACGTCCCCAAGCTGTCTTACCAGCCTCTCTCCACAAGCATAGCATCTTCCTCTAGCATGACCAATAGCGAACTCTCCCAAATACGTTGATTTGGGGCTTATATAATCAGGCAAAACTCCGGGGATTCACCGAATTACAGGGGTCTAAAAATATATATTACATAATGCTTCGGAAATGACTTGATCCTCGTAGGCTGGTCTCGTAGGGTTAAGGCGCAGTTGACACAGGTCTCTATGACGTAGTTCGGCGCGACTTCCATCACGTAGCCGTCTGGCTTGTGAGTCATGTGTTAGTCCATAAGGTGTTTTGATACAACTTCCGACCACCCAGCCTTCAAAAACACAGCATGCAACAATCCATATACACGGTTGATTTTACCAAACTCTTTTCTGTGCGCGTCTGTGAAATCTCGGCAGCAGTACGGGCGGAGGTTACACAAGTGCTAGCAGTCCTGTCACCATTACGTGCCCCCAGGAACTGCAGCAGCATGCAGGTTGTACGTAGCGTTTATTTCACTACGAAATATTCATCGGTGACTATACCAATTTGCATGTGAAAAGACTGTATAAAATGAGTTGTAAAACATGTGCAGGTTTCTGTCGTAGTCTTGCTTGAAGCAAGTGCTAATTTGTACTAAACTAAGCATTCATAAAATAACTGGTTTTTGAAGGATTTTGAAATACAGTTTTTAAATGTAAGTGATAATCTTAAAGTAACTTACAGGACTTTTTATTTTGCAGCGATAACTTTAAGAAGACATTCTATGTTTAATCAAACACCGCATATTTCAAAACACTTGGAAATGCAACTCAAAGAGCTACGCAGACAGAAGAAGGAATGTAGTTTATCATATGCACTGCCCGATAAAAACTTATTCACTGCGTTTTTCCCACAGATACATTAGAGCTTGTCAGCAAACAGAACGAATGGTAGAAATTCTGTTTTAAATAAAAAGCTTAATCATGCTGAATTCATTAGACACTAATTAGTTTTGTGAAAGGAAAACGAATCCATCTACCCGGACTTATAGTAAAACACAGCGCTCCGACCACGAAAGCAAAGAATCTCAGCAGGCACACCAATTAAGAATTTAAATAAAAAGCGAAAACCGACAGTTTTCTTCGTTTCGAATATTATTTTTTTTCTCTCTTTTCTCTTCTCCTGCACAAACTGATACAACCGAGAAACGAATCCCTGGTTCCCGCACTTGAACAACAATAACGGACCGAGGTAATTAGCATATCCTTGGGGCGTAAGGGGAAATGATGGAGTTTGAGGGGGGAGGGGAATCCAGCACTTCGGTGATGAGGGAAAAAAATTATTTTAATGTTCCACTAGTCTCGCTCGCAATATCTCATCGTGAGACAGTGGGCGGTGGAACTCGTGGCCGGCGCTTTCTTCGCGTCGCCTCGACAAGTTGCCGCCAGATAAATTGCTAAACGTTGAAAAGTTGGCGAGATTAAAATTAAGGAGGAGAAGTTAAATGAGAAAAACTGCGGGGCCCTGCGCTGTTTGCGAAGTATAAGCAACCACCAGCATTTCATTCCCATCCTCTCCTACTTCTTTCGCCTCCGCCGCGTTCTCTTTTTAAGGATACGCTCGTTAGTAATCCCACGGTTCTTGGAAACCCGGTAAGCGCCATCACTAATTATCCGGCTAAACTCCGCACTCGAAATTATACACGTGTTGCAAGGTCGTGTAAACCACCAAGGGAGACATTGCAGTAAATGTATTAATTATACAGGCAGTTATATTGAGAAAACTGCCAGGGGGTACAAATTCATAAACAATAATATGCTAACATATTTATTTGTGCTATTGTTTTAGCATCCCATTTTATGTCGGAAAAATACTTTACTCACTAAAGCTTTAATAAGTGTGCGTGTGTGTGTGTGTTTAGCTCTCTAGACATAGAATTAAAAAAAACTGAGGTTTAAGTATACATTCCTGTAGTCAACATGTCCACGCTGTAAGACCTAAATTCAAACGGTATAGAAAAACATAAGCGATGCAATACAGTAGTTGTCTAGTAAAACACGCGCGTTCTCGAATTTTAAGTAACTGTGGTGAGTCAGTGAGAGCTTTATGGTCAGCATTTTAACATCCAGGTCTTGAGCGCTGGTGAGGGGTGACATGAGGTGAGTGTGGAGCAGCGCCGAGATGAGAGGGCGGGTGAATCGGAACATACCCGAGAAAACCCAACGAAAACGTCCGGCACGATTCCCACATGTAAAAATTCCCCTCGCCTTGGTGGAAAGCGAATGGTCAAAAATAAAATATTTTCGTATTTAAAAACAAAAATATGATTTTTTGTTTTTATATATGTAAACTTCTAGTCTGCAACACTGTTATATAGCAAATTTTTTTCACTTTGGTATGTAAGTTGGTTTTAGTGTCGTATATGAAACAGCCAACATGCAAATTTTGACATTTACGAGCAATTACGCTAAAACTTTGAAAGAAAAATTTTTCATGAGAAGAATTTAAGTACAATTCGTGTCTAAAATAAGGAAACATATCTGGTATAAATATAAAAATAAAGTATGACGATGAAAATTACTGACACTTTCCTCCTTCTACCCCGTATAACTCTACCAAGGCCTTTTGCTATCAGAGATCATGCAAAAGTGAACGAAATGTGGCCAAAAAGTATAATAAATAATTACAACTTGTGGGACCACTGTCATCGAAGTGGTTAGGGCACTCGCTCGCGATCCGGTTTCGGTTCCCGACAGGAGCGACCCGGATTTTCACATGTAGATATCGTACCGAACGATTCCGTTGGTCGGCGTGATTTCTCGGGGATGTTTCATTTCCCCCGCCCTTTCCTTCTGGTCTGCTCTGTACTCACCTCATAATATCATCTATCACCAGTGCTGAAAACCTCGCTGACCAAAACATCTCCCTTGTCTCAGAAAGGTCGGCAATAATTACAGCTTTACAGCTATCTTAGATTTCGAAGATACAGCCTTAATATATCATTGATAGAACAGTCATACCACACTTTCAAATTTTTCCACACAGGAAGTTCATCTTCATCCATATGTTCGTCTGCCATGAATAATCAACTGCAGTAGATTACGCCGAAGTCACTTCCCTCATTCACATACAGTATACACAAAATTTAAGGCATGTAAACAACAGGGTAGAAACCGACTTTCAGTTACAGTACACGAAAGGGTTAACGATACCTCGAACCAGCGCTTGGCGTACTGAGTTACGTATTTCCTAAGTTTCTTGTTCCGAACGCAAGGACAGCTGTGCGAGTCCGGAACAAGTCTGAAGCCAACTGCAATTCTGCCGGTCGCAGTACGATTTTACGAGTGTGGAAAACGAAGAAACCACTGACCATCGGCACAATACCACTGTGTTCCCGTTTCCTTAACCCATTTGTTTCTTCTGTTAGGAACTTTGCCCAGTTAAGAAGCCCGCGAATGTTATGGAGCTCCTGTTTACGCTATGCTCCAAGATAAAAAAAAAGTCTCGAAAAGAACTATCGGATCCAACGTTACCATTTAATCGAGAAAAAAAGGATCTAAAAGAAGAAATAAGCATGTCCCCATACACGCGAATTATCTAATGAGCGCAATCACGTCATATCAATTACCAGACGTACTCAAAACATTCTTAGGTACACAAAACGGGACCCTTAAATGACGCCTAACAGTAATTATTAATACTAAGTAGTGTTCTGGGTTTTCCACTGGACGATTATTGAGTTGGAACGACGAAATACCGCACTTTTACGACGGTTGGGTCATTGAAACACTTAGACCGGTTACAAAGTCGCGCATGTGCTACGCACTATGCGCCGCGCGGGGCGTAAGGCGGACGGAAAGAAAGTGTTTACACAGCTGAACGTAAGCTATGCGGAAAGCCCAGTTGGTGGTAGTTTCGCGAGCAAGATGGCTGCAATGAAAGCTTAAGTTATACCACTAAGTAGAGGTATAGTTCATATTTAATTTAATGAACATTTTTAGAGGTTCATTTATTTGAATTAAAGCTCCTTAAGAGTACAAAAAGAACGAAAATCAAAAGTACAAAGATTTGCTTTGTAACTTTTACAAAACATTTTTTGAAATATAACCATGGAAAGGATTAGAGGGGAAAGGGGGTAGGTACAGACAAGGGAAGAAGTGAGACGCGCCCTCGCGGTATTTCGCTAGGCCAGAAGTTGCGTGCGAAAAGCGCCGAGGGGTCGCGGCACGACGTCCCCCAGATGATGGACGACTAGCGTGGTGATAAACTGCAGCTGTCCGGACCCTGGATGCTGCGCGGTCTTGCCGGCGACGTGGAGAAACAACCCTCCCTCGCATCCTCCCCCGCACACAATCCTCTCTTCCACTCGAGGAGCCATTATGGCTGTTGTTTCCCTCGCCAACACGAGGACGAGGGTTGTGAGAAAAAAAGCAGGACCAGGACGGACGCGAACACAAGACTATACTCCTGAGGTCGCTAACAAGAAGTTGCCCCAAGAGGGGTTTTCTTGTGCTCGGGTTTTTTCTTCCTTGCCTAATTTACTGCCTGGTGTTCCGGCACTCTCTCCCTCCGCGACTCTTCAGGGCATGTGAATGATGCGGCTCGCTACTAGAAGGTCCCTCACCCTCCACCACCGTCGGACGTCGTGCCGCCGGCAGGCAGGCGTCCGTCCCATGGCGTCGTTTGTCTTCTGGCCAGTGACCCCCCGCCCTGCCAACTCTCACCAAACCCACACCCTCAAAAGCGACGACACTTGTTAGCAGCCTTCAACTCCACGCGCGCTCGTCCATAACACGCGATGATATCCTTACGTGACCAGCAGCGTGTCGTTTTACTCAACGACAAAAAATAACACGAATTTATCAAAGGATGTCTCGTCCTTGTTCTTTCTTTTTGCGTCCAGCCTTCGGACGAGGACACTAACATATTCCCCATGATTAGAGATGAAGATTTATCGCGGGAAAAGTCACCTGTTTGCTAGGCTTTGAGGCGCGGTGTACACCCAATTTCATTACCATACTGTTATTATTTATTTGTACAGTACATTTTTTTTTCTTAATTTAGACACAAAATGTGTCTCAATTTTACTCCAATGAAATTCATTTATCTCTCTTAGTTTTCGCATAATGGCTTGTTAAAGTCAAAAATTGCATGTTTCCATTTTAAGGACTACATTAAAATCAACCGACATTCCAAATTAAAAAAAAATTACAGTGGATAAATGCGTTGCAGGCTACAATTTCACGTACATACAAACAACGAATAAAACATTTTGTATTTAAATAAAAATGCTGAATTTTAAACATATTTTTTTAAAAAATTCAATATTTTTTTTTAAATACTAAATTATTTTACTTTGTGGTTTAACATTGCTGAACTTATAGCCTACGACATCGTTATTCAGTGTGATTTTTTTTTTTTCCAGTTTGGTAAGCGAGTTGGTTTTAGAGTCGTCCTTGCGGAAACCTGCCAATTTTGGCTTTAAGGGCGCGGTCTACCGCAATTTTCATCACCATTTTTTAATTTTTTATTTGTACCAGATATTTTTTTCTTATTTAAGATACAAAATGTGACTAAATTTGGCTCTTGTGAAATTTTTTTATCTCTCATAGTTTTCGCGTAATAGCTTGTTAAAGTAATATTTTTGCATGTTTCCGTTTTAACAACACTAAAACCAACTGATATACCAAACTCAAAAAAATCACAGTGGATAAAGACATTGCAGGCTACAATGACATGATCATGAAATTAAAGAATAAATATTATTTGAATTTTAAAAAATTGCTGAAAATGAAAATAACAATTTAAAAAGTTCAATATTTTTTTAAAAATACAAATAATGTTTATTCCTAAATTTTATGAGCATGTCACTGTAGCCAGAAATGTCTTTATTCACTGTGATTTTTTTTTTAGTTTGGTACATCAGTTGGTTTTAGTGTAGTCGTTAAAACGGAAACATGCTAAATATGACTATAACAAGCCATTACGCGAAAAATTTGAGAGATAAAAAAAATTCATAAGAGTCAAATTTAGTTACATTTTGTGTATGAAACAAGAAAAAAAATTTAGTACAAATACAAAATAAAATAATGATGATGAAAATTGCGGTAGACCGCACTTTTAACGAGCCATTACGCAAAAACTATGCGAGATAAATTATTTTAATAAGAGCCAAATTTATATCACATTTTGTGTCTAAAACAATAAAAAATATCTAGTACAAACAAATAAATAAAAACATGGCGATGAAAATTGCTGTAAACCGCGCCCTTAAGTGCGTCCATGTGTTTTCTTTTCTGAAGTTTTTTTCTGTCGTTACTGGTGATTCCATATCTGACTGGGCCAGTGCTAACAATGGCGTGCTACATCTGTTATTTCTCTGTGAACAGCTAGATTATGCCACGGTACTATCGTCCAACGGTTAGGTTCATGAACTCTTCGCGAAAAAGAATTTTGTCCCAGTTTGTTTCAGAGCCTTACGTGCATATCTGCAGTTCTGCTTCATAGTCTGTGATTGGTGTTGTACCCGTAAAACCACAGGCGTGTGGTGTTCCAGTAAACTTACTGTGATTGGCACAGTCAAATGCGAGAAGACCACAAATATTCGCCACTAATTACCATGAAGTAAAGCAGCTGATGTGCACATAAGGAACTGAAAACAAACTGCGGCAAAATTATTTCCGCGAAAATTTTATTGTCCTACTAATGGTACAAGCTGCATAACACTCAAACTTTCATTGGTTTGGAACATACGCTGGCAGAACAGATTCTCGTAATTTTCCAACATCTCTGCCAATGTGGGCCGCGGTAGTCAAGGTGCCAGACCTCTCGCCTCCTACTCAGGCGATCTGGGTTCGATCCCCGGCGGGTTCGATTCCCGGATTTTTCGCACGTGGGAAACGTGGCGGACGTGACCGGCGGGTTTTCTCGAGGAACTCCCGTTTGCCTTGCCTCGCTCATTCCGTCGCTGCTCCACACTCATCTCACCCTCACCCCGTCCATTCCTCGGGCCGGACGGGTGACAGGCATGTCTCGCTAGTCGAGCAGCCAGCCCAACCTTCACCCCGGTCTTCTCTCACACACAGTGTGACTCTGCCCGAAGACGGGAAAACGCAGTGGATTTTCATTTTCTAGCCATAATAATAGATTATGGTTAGAGAGGACTGTTTATCGCGGGAAAACTTGACTGTTTGCTGGGTTTCAACACATATTCAGGTTTTTCAGGAGATTACTGGCTATTGCTTGTACGTGGGGCTGTTGTCCTATTCAACTAAGCCAATAAGATTCCCGCTGTTGTAATATTTGATGCCTGTTATTGCTCTGCAGAGAGTTACGTTGTGTCAGACATACATCACCCAGCCCCACATGTTGCAATAAACTACAGTGTTTTCAAAGATATGCTGGCACAAAACATGTTCGCGATATACCATATCTAATGATGGTTTATCGTGGGAAAACTTGATTACTGGGTTCCAACACATGTTCAGCTTAACAAAACTTTACTGGCTTTCGCTTACGTACTTGGAGCTGTTACCATATTTGACTGAGCCAATAAGAATCCTGCTATTGTAATATTTGATACCTGCTCTTGGTCCGCAGAGAGCTATGTTGTGTCAGACGTATATCATCCAATCATACTTGTTGCAAGAAGCTGCGTGTTTTCAAGGATGTATTGGCAAAAAAAACATTTTCGAGGATACCATCGTAATGTATTTACATGTAGAAACCTGAAATATTCGAGTTTTCTTTTGTGCACAAGGTAGACTTCAAACAACTAAAGTTCGTGTTACTTCAGCAATTTGCGATATTCTTAAAGGCCAGTCTAAAGGCCAGAGAAACAGCAAGTTTTTCCCATCTCTAACAATGTGTCCAACACAAAGCTTACAGTACGTGCCATGAAATACACTCATTACGTACACAGTCGCCGATATCTTAGGTATTCAGCCACATCGAAGTTTTCTTATCTGCAGGAGGCAGAAAAAAAGGTAAGCCATACGGTCGACGTTGGTGCGTGCCGGCCTCTGTAGTGTGATCGGTAGCATGCCCGCCTATGGTGCGAGAGGCCCGGGTTCGAGTCCCGGTACGGGCATGGATGTTTATGTCGTTTTCTTAGCTTTAGTTAGTTTGTAAGCCGTCCCTCACTAAGACTGAGGGTGCATAAAACCGGGGAACGTTAAAAAAAACCTAAAATAAAAATGTTGGTGCTTGCGTCAAGCACAATAACGCCTTAATGCTTGAAGAATACTAAACTGGTGAACAGTATTTTCGTAGTAGTTTGTTTTGTAGGTCTGCGAGGCTGCTCTGAATCGAAAAATTCTAGACTTTTTTAATTAATTGTACAAAACACCGTCCACACACTACATTAATAGCAATTTCCTACAATATAAAATATTTAGTTCTCGAACAAGCGTATGCGAAAGTAGCGAAATGACAGTTTTCGGAGCTTACACAGTGACATTGCTCGAAGTGTGTTTTCTTAAAATATACAAAAATCTTGGGTCCAAGTTTAGCAATTTCACGCTAAAAGAATGCGTTACTTGCTGCACCAATGTTCACGCGTCAGGCGACGACCTACCTTATATGTCAGCGGGCTTTTAAATTATTTAGCATAGTTATTTCATAATTTTGGCTGACTTTAATATGCAGACGGCTATTTTACAAAACTGCTACCACAGATGTGTGGTAATCAGATTTACCGAGCTTACGTTCTCAAACACGTGTATGTGTCGATGTAGTAACATTTCCGACTAGTCAGTGTGTGCAGCTGGAAACGTCACAATATGTTGCAGACGCAGCAGCAGAATGACTATTTATCTATGTTTTATTTAATCTGGCAAGATTAGGGCCATGCAAGCCTTCTCGTACATCTTACAATCACAAGTTCACATGCGCATAGTACCTACACGTAATACGTTGAAGCAATTTTCAAAATAGTTTTAAACATTTTGACAAACACGTAGACCTATCCCTAAATTAGTAAAACTACTTTACAAAATAATATTAGCCTACCTAGAATCCTAATATAGCTAGTAACATATACATATTACGACCTATGACTCTAGAGATGACGGTTAGAGAGGATGGTTTTTAGCGGAAAAACTTGACTGTTTGCTGGTTTCAACGTGCGTTGAACTTACAAAAAGCTCACTGGCTTTTCCTTGTACGAGGAGCTGTTGCCCTATTTGACTGAGCCAATAAGAATCCCGCTATTGTAATATTTGATGCCTGTTGTTGGTCTTCAGAGAGCTACGGAGTGAGAGACGTATATCACCCAATCATAGACTATATATTGCAAGAAACTACAACGTTTTCAAAGGTATGGCGGCGCAAACCATTTTCGCGATATACCATCTTGTAATGATGATATATCGCGAAAATGTTTTGTGCCAACATACCCTCAAAAACGCTGTAGTGACCTGCAACACACATTGATTTGCTAATGTACGTCTAACATAACATAACTGTCTGTAGACCTATAGCAGGCATCAACTATTACAATAGCGAGATTCTTATTGGCTCAGTCAAATAGAGCAACAGCTTCACGTACAAGAGAAAGCCAGGAATCTTCTGGTAAGCTGAACGTGCGTTAATACCCAGCAAACACAAAAGTTTCCTTCCGATAAACCATCATCTGTACCTATGACTACTCCAGTCAAATTACCTCATTACAAATCAATATCATATAACTAACAGTGGGAAAATGTAAACCAGCTTAAAAAACACGCTTACTTCTGTTTTACCCACGGATACGAACCAATTATCTTGGGGGCAGCAGACCAACTAACCAAGCGTTTTTCGAATACGGCGCCTAGGTGCTCATTGGGTCAAAGGTGCAACCTTATAACACATACTCTACTGATTTAAGTAATTTTCCTAACACACCTTTCTCCCGGCAGAAAGATTGAATAAAAAGAAAAGGAGTGAGTGAGTGAGATATATTTGGTCATCGCTTAACATCGAGGTCTTCAGCGCTGGCGAGAGGTGACATAAGGTAAGTGTGGAGCAGCGTCGGAATGAAAGGGCGGGGGAAACGGGAGATGCACAAGGAAAGCCCGCCAACCAACGGCGTCGTCCGCCACGATACCCACATGCGAAAATCCGGGGACCAACCCCGCCGAGAATCGAACCCGGATCGCCTTGGTGGGAGGCGAATGGAACAATAAAAGGAGCCGTAGGCCTAAGAACGAAATATATTTCGAACTGGCCACAACTGTAAAATTTGAGAAATGCTGCCTTAACTTACAGTCATGTGTGTGTAACAACTGGTTTTCACGGCTAATCCTTATAAGGAAAACACCACGAAACTAGTGAGAAAATGGCTTTTTTTTAAGACGTGCCACTTAGTTTGAAGGCCACGATCTTTCATTTATTTCAAACAATTGCAAATAACTCCAATATTTATTAACTAAATGCTTTGAAAAAATTTGAGACTGTATAGTCAAACAATACACAATTTTACCAGCGCGTTTTTTTTTTAATTACGTACCGTTTGCTAGAAAAAAAAAATTATTTTGCTTCATTTCGACGTAGGTTGACAACAAAATTTGCGCAATTTCAGGGGAAAAAATCTAAAAATCCGTTCGGTGTATTGCAACAGAGAAATTCAGATGAAAACGATGATATATACGTGTTAAAACTGTAAGAAAGAATGTATGATATATGTATTAATTTGCGTTAAAAAAACATATTTTCGAAATCACTACAAAACTAAAGAGCGAGGCCTTAATATCGATTACTATCCACGACAGTTGGAATTTTGACATCACGGTCTTTGCTATAATGTGTAACAAACGGCTCGCCTAATCTAGAGTCGGCTATTTTCATTACCGCGTAATGTTCAAGGGTGTTCTAGTGCGATAAAGACATAATTTTATATTTATATGAAACAGAGTTATAGTTTTGTAGACAGTACCTGTAAGTGCAGTTTCCTCTTACGAAACAATTTAGGTTGGGTAGTTTTCTCGAAACGGTGCGTCAAAGTAAAAATTTGCATGTTCTGCTGCCATGCAAATAGTGAATACCAATCGACTTACGCGCGTGAAATAATTCACAGTGAAATAACATACTATGGGATACGTAATAAAACATTTGAAAGAATCCCGCGAACTGTGTTTGTGTTTTTAAAAAATTGCCGAATTTACAACTTTTTTCTATACTTTTTTACGATTTTTTTAAAATTAAAAATATTATGTCGTGGGTTTTTTAATGTTTTATTGCATAGCTCATGGGATGTAAGTTCACCGTAAAATAATTTGTTTAAGTAGGTCAGTTGGTTTACTCTATTTGCATGGCAGCGTCACAAGCAAATTTTGACTTTGACACACTTATGTGAAAACTATGAGAGCTAAAATTGTTTTACAAGAGTAAACTGTACTCACAAGTATCGTCTACAAAATAAACACTATTTCATAAAAATATAAAGTTATGGTTTTATAACGCTGAAAAACCCTTAAGGGCGCTCCCTACCGCAATTTTAATCGCCAATTTTTTATTTTTTACTTGTAGCAGATATTTTTTTCTTATTGTAGACACAACATGTGACTAAATATGGATCTTATCAAAATTTTTTATCTCTAATATTTTTCGCGTAATGGCTTGTTAAAGTCATATTTTGCATGTTTCCGTTTTAACGACTACACTAAAACCAACTGATACACCAAACTCAAAAAAATCACAGTGGATAAAGACATTACAGGCTACAATGTCTTGCTCATAAAAACAAGAATAAAAATTATTTGTATTTTCAAAAAATGCTGATAAGGAAAATAAAAATTTTAAAAATTCAATAACTATTTTAAAAATACAAATAATTTTTATTCTTTATTTTTATGAGCATGACATTGTAGCCTGTAATGTCTTCTTTATCCACTATGATTTTTTTGAGTTTGGAATATAAGTTGGCTTTGGTGTAGTCGATAAAACGGAAACATGGAAAATATGACTTTAACAAGCCATTGCGCGAAAACTATGAGGGATAAAAAATTTAATAAGAGCCAAATTTATTCACATTTGCGTCTAAAATAAGAGAAAAAATTATCTGGTACAAATAAAAATTAAAAAATGGTGATGGAAATTGTGGTAGATTGCGCCCTTAAGGTGGCCACCCACCCAGGCGCCTCGGGAGTTAGCAGATAATTTGAAAACTGTCAATCGGACATGACTGATGTCTGCTTAGGAACAGCATTTAAAGAACGTTACACGTGTGTTACCCACTTAAAGCTAACCACTACTCATTAAAGCATATTTTCTAGACGGCGAAAACAGTAGTTTTTGCTGTCTTGTTTAGGTGTGAATATTTTGACGCAGAATGTTTTAAAAGATACAGCCATGTACAATACACATGCAACTGTATTATTACGTCATACAACGATAGGGTCTACACTGAAGGTTTGATACAGGCGGGATGTCGGCGAGAAGGCTGCACGTTAGTTCAGTGACTTGCGCCTAGAGGTCAGGGTGAGGCGTGACGCAGCATGCTGTGTCGTCCTTATCGCTTCCGCACTTTTAAGACATCGAGCGCACAAAAATAAGCTATCCCAGGAGTCTCGTAGGCTGATGCAAAAATCAAACCTCACTCTAGCTCCATCCATTTCATTTTTTCCAACGTGAAAGTCACTAAGCCGACCCTAAAGTCTGAAAGAAAAAAAAATTTAAAACGATTGTACAACGCCTGAATCAACAACGGAAAGATGAAATGAATAGTATATAAGCAGTTGGCTTCGCGCCGCCACACGAAGGCAGTAATGAACCGGCCTTTCAATTCCAGGCCATGTCATCGCTAAATTGAAAGATACAGCTGACTTCCCCGGAAATATTTATGAGCGAGCAACGTCTCGGAGATGGATGGTGATGGGTTGAAGAGGGGGTGGGAGGGTGGGAGAAGGAGGAGATAACAGGGCAGCCGATTGTGGGCTGGAGCTCTGAAGAGACGTTAGCAGGAAGGCGAGGATAAAAAAAAAAGTATATATATATATATATATATATATATATATATATATATATATATATATATAAAGTACGGATGGATGGAGAGACGGGGGTGGAGGAGAGAAACTATTTGATGAGTAAAGTCAACATGTCTCGGAAACGGGAGAGATCAAACATCTGGCTGTGGAGGAATCTTAAAACATTGGTCGGCGGGTACTTCTGGGGTCCAGGGAGCCTGCTGGGAAATCATTGGGGACTGAGGGAGGCAGGCCAGATAAGAGGGATTGACATGATGAGATGGGTTGGGGGAGGAGGTTCGAAAGAGAGCCTCCGGACCGGGAAATTGGTGCTGACGGTAGAGGGACAAAAAAATAAAAGGACGCCCTAGTGACGGGAAACGAACGGAAATTCGTGGCGATAGGCGCCCTGCTTGTCATGGCCCAGTCGAAAAATTACCCCTTTCTTTCTTTAACGATAATATGTTATCTGCGAACTTATTGGCGAACTGGAAACGTGGGAAGAGGCCAAAGGTTAGAATTTTGTAAATTTACCTTCATGTTTTTTCATGTTCGCTGCGCATAAAACTTTGCGAGGTGTGGAATTTTCTGTGTCTTTTTAGACTCTGATACTGCAATACATTGTAACAAAAAAAAAGTAAACATACTTGACCAATGTATGGCAATACTATTTAAGTTGTATGAAAAATTAATTTTCTTTGCATTGAAACGAAAAATTCACTACCATGAAAATGAAATTTCCTTAAAGTCGCCGCCCACCGCGCGTTTCAAAACCATTGCAGTGTGTTCGTAAGTACCTTATCTTACGAAACTATCCCAAATTTGCCTTCGTATTGTGCCAATGTAAGAATACACACTTCAGACAGTAAAGGAATCAGTGGCGAAGCGTGAAGTGTTCTAGGGTTAGCGATGATTAGCAGTGACTGTACACAACGCTCAGTTGCCTGTACAACCATTTAACTGATAAAGGCAGGTATACTCCTCAGCCAGTAGCATGTAAGAGGCAAGGAACTAGTTCTCAGTAATACACCTAGGTCTGACCAATACAACTGACACCTGCTCAAAGTGTATAGTCGGATCTCATACTGCTTGCCTTGGAACATGTCCACGCTTCGCCCCTGAAAGGAATGTCACTGTTAAAGACCCCACACTCATTAAAAACTCGTTTTATAAGACCTCGTGTAACGGTCTTAAATGAGATCGCTGTTGACGAGACGTAAAGCCCAATTAATTAATAAAAAAAGTGTATACGAAGCACTGCCTACGCATTAGGCATCACCGCGTCGTTAACATTTTTTCTGCGGGTTTTTAAAGGAAACTGTAGGTTTTGGACACGTGGACCAGATAGCACATTTTGTTTTGTTTAGTTGGACGTACTGGTTATGACTACTACATCAAACTGAACATACTAAATGTCTGCGATAAAGTGTATGCGATTTGAGGTGGTCGAAGTGTATGCAACTTTAACGTTTCCTTATCCTGTATGTCATATCTCTCGAAAACGCTAAACAAAGTTCAAAACACCGCGACTTCAGTCAGTTAAGGCTGTTTTGGATATTTTGCAAAATGCCAATTACAAACTGTAATTTCAAGGGCAGATATCGCCCTTACTAAGCTATACGTTTCAATACACCGGGACCGAAAATTTCCACGAAAAGATTTTTGAACCAGCTTACTTCAATGCGCTTGCGTGCAGACCTGCACAACTACGTTTCAAAGTTATTAGTAAGGACTCGAAAAATACGCGTTTTAGCTTTTAAGGGGGCAGTTCACCTCCGCTTTCAACGTCTTTTATTATTTTTATATTTGTACCAAATATTTTTTTTTTCTTATTTTAGACATAAATTGTGACTAAATCTTTCTCTTTGAAAATTGTTGTATCTCTCTTAATTTTCGCGTAATGAGTCGTAAACGTCAAAATTCGCACTTTACGGTTTTATGTACGTCACTAAAACCAACTGACTTACCAACCCGAAAAAATTCACAGCGTATAACAATGTTGTAGGCTATGAAATGACACATAGAAAAACCAAAAATAAAATATGTTTTTTGTATTTAATAAAAAATACAAAAATATTAAAACGAAAATTTAAAAACTTAAATTTTTTTAAATACACGTTAATTAAATATACGTTTTATTTTTTTAAAGAACTTTCAAGAACGAAATTCGAATAATTCCAAAAATACTTTTTTAGATATTTACTTAAGCCCCATTTTAAAAAAAAAATACCTCACTATCTGACGCGGTTTAGGAGAAATCACGAATTAATTAAAAACACATTTTACGGCTTTTCACCCCCTTAATTTTCGAATTTCGCAAAATCGAAAATTTTGCAAATATGTATTTCTTTGGCCAATATTATGAATTTAAAAAAATGATGATAGCTTTCCCGGTTAATGAAATGTCAGAAATTCTTTTAAAAAACTGTTTACCCCTTTTCACCCCCTTAATTATCGAATTTCGAAAAATCCATTCTTAGTTGGTGCCTACGAACCAAGGGGAAGCTTCCCTCAAAATTTCATTGTTCTAGGTCCAGAGGTTTGGGCTGTGCGTTGATGAGTGAGTGAGTGAGTGAGTGAGTGAGTGAGTGTGTCAAGTCAAGACACTTCTAACATATAAAATTCTCGTGTTACAGTGTTTGTTTCCATATTCCGAAATAGGTTTTTATCTATTTTTTATACTCCTAAGTGATATTGTTTAGTAAATATTTTTAATTTGTTTATGTGACAAAACAACGTTTGTCGGGGCAGCTAGTCATTTTATATATTAAGATTATGTATGTAGTATCAAAGTAAATTACACAAAATTAACAAGAAAACTTATAATATGTTCATGTATGATACGCCATTGCGTCAAAAGAAAAAAAAATGTACGGAGGCATGTGGAAACGGTTATGGAGTTTCAAAGCATTCTTGTAATCAGCATCAAATTTTATGTAATGTAGGTATGAATTTACGAGGTTTAGTAACGTTTCGTTCGTTGATTTGTATGGACACGTGTAAATATGGCAATGTTGCAACACCGTTCCTTTGTGTGGGGATATTACACTTTGGTGTATGCCAGCCCTGTTGATAGTGTCCACGAACTACAGGAACGCATTGTGGTTGGTTGCCACTGCATTCGGAACACACCTGGAATTTTTGAACGTGTACGACCATCGGTGCGAAGACGTGCTGAAGCCTGCCTTTACATGAACGGCGTCAATTTCGAACACTGGTTGTAATGTCTTCGTCCACATGTGCAGCATTTTGACGTTTTGATCCTCGGGAACACTGGTATTATAGCGTTCCTGTCGTAACATGTAATGTGTCACATTGGAAAAACCATAGGTTTCCGCACCTATGTTTATAAGCATTATTTGCTTGTTTCATCGTTCTCGACACACCCCTTTCGTTTGTGCCTATAATTACCTAACATCCTGTATACTATGAACTGTAGTGCAGAAACGGTGCATTCTCTGACGTATGTCCATGTAATATTTCGTGTTCCTCTAGCTGTGAGGATTGCTTCCCCCAAAATATCGAAAAGCAATTTTGCAATAACCTGTATAACGGCGAAGTCTGATTAATGCCTGCAGTATTTCTCGGAAGTTATTCGGTCCCATTTTTGACTAAGTTGCACCATAGTAGACGATTTTCACAGTTTATGTCCAATTTTTTCTTACTATTATCGAAAATCAACGCACGGCAATCCATAAATGATTACTGTTGTACACACATTACATGGTACATAGACACTTGTTTTTGGAACACTGGCAGCAAATTGTAAATACGTGTTTCTTCCTTTCTGTAGTCAGTGCTTCAAAAAATACGAAAGTCTGTGACTAAAGAAGGAGTACAAAAGTATATATCCACGGATTGTTGAGCCTTGACTTTTCATAATAATTGAGAAAGAAATTTAAGAAAATTGTGAAAATTTACAGCTTTGGCGCTCAATCCCACTTAAAATACACTTATGACTATGGATGGTCATTTATTGCGGGAAAAACGAACAGTTTGACGCATTCACGCGCAACGTTTAAATTATTTTATTTCTAAATGAAAATTCATTAAGAGTTTATACTGCAACATAAGCTTAAAAGCAATCAAAAAAGTTCGAATTAATATAGTGCCCGTAAAAAGCTGATGGAGCATCCGCATAGTGTGACAACGGAGTTTGCGAATTTCAACGGCGATTATTCGTTTTGTATTGCCCGAGAGAGCAATCAATAGGTGTCATTTGCATTTGTCACGTCGCGTCGATTATTTTTTAAATTCATTTCCCACTGTTAGAAAAAAAATTACAAACTCGGTTGCGGTTATTCTGAATTTTTGTATTATCTAAATCGTAATTACCAAATTCCACACCTACAAGTGAATAATTATATCTCCGAAACCATTTCAATTCACTAACTCGGGCGAGGAAGTTACGGTATAACTCAGTTGAAATGGAGTGTAAATAAGTTTCACTTTTTTTTTTTTTTAATATGCGCCCCAGACAAACGACCACAGACAAACGACCACAGACAAACGACCACAGACAAACGACCACAGACAAACGACCACAGACAAACGACCACAGACAAACGACCACAGACAAATGACCACAGACAAACGACCACAGA
>PNEQ01119761.1:0-31026 GCA_003012365.1 Medauroidea extradentata
AGTACAGCCTTTGGCTGATGAAACATTCTAAACATCTTGCGTGACATGTAGAACTGAACATTAACATAATCCATACAATATAAAATTTGTTTTAAACAAAACACAATATGAAATTAATAAAGTACTAGTGCAATGGACTCAGAACAATTATACACAATAAAACAAAATAAATTGAAGTCTTAAAATCTGACTCCTCACACCAATGAGTAGTTGAAAATCCACAATAAAAAATATAAAAAATGTGTACACCTGGAGATAAAGGTAAGGCAATATTACGGTTTTTTTTTCAGGAAATTTGTTTATTTCCCTTGTGTCTAGTGTTTTTTTTTTGTGGATTTTTAGCGACTCTGGAACTTTCATTGGCAATGCATATGAAAAAGACTGGTCAACAGTAACGTGTAGTGTCCTTAAATAAATCAGTAGTACGAGCAGATTACTTCTATTGAAGAGCGAAACCCGTTCGTAGCGAAAATATTTCTCTGGTACACAGAAAAATTCGAATTTGGTATGCAGATTATCTTAAATTTTTATAGTGAAACCTAAACTTGAGTGCGAAAAAAAACACTATTGAGACACAGAGTAGTACGTAAAAATATACTGTTTATAAACGAAATAAGCAGGTAAAATAAAACAAAATCACATTTTAAAAACGAATGTTTATACACATGCATACCTACCTAACATTTACCAAAAATTTATTTCATTTTATCAGCAGAACATATTGTGAATACATCATAAATATTGAGTATGGAGTGAAACTGAGTGCAGGGTATCACACCCCAAGAGGAAGACGTACAAACTGGCAGCCCGTAGTTGTCCACTGTTTATTGAGAGATGACATGAGATGAGACAAAGCAGTGGAGCAGCGGTGGATTGTAAGAGCGGGGGAAACGAGAAAACCGGCCATTTTACGGCCACGTCCACCACGTTTCATAAATTAGTTTTTGGAATCGCAAAAGTGGTCCTGTTTTCTTGTGTTACCTTATGTAGGCAATACAAATGTTTTTAACTCCAATTTGGTTCCTCAGACTTCGAGGAAGCAAGTCGTGTATATAAAGATGAATAAAATAAGACAACTTATATTCTTAAGTAGCATAACATTATAAGTACAAATAATTTTATTGCGCTCTCTAATGATACTGTGATGACATAATGTCAGTCATAATTTCCTTGATTGGTTAGAATCTGTAGGTGACCTTCGTACGTTGGGCATGGAATGGAATTAAATTTCAGAATCGAACATCGACTGTATCCACGGTGAGAGGGTTGGAATACCATGAGAAACTACACAGATCATCGGAGATTTCCACAGTATTTCGAATGGGTTCACAGAGAATGAAATTCTGGTCGCAACTGCGAACAGCTGGCGTACTGACCACTCATATTGTTCAGGTGCATTGTTGAGACTTGGAGCACTACAATAGACTAATATATATTCATTTAGAAGGCATTGCAAAAAAACACGATTTTTTTTTTAACTTTCTAAGGTTGTGGTTGTGTAGGAATGAAAAGACCTTAGCTCCTATAAGTAAACCTTTGTTAATTATCAAACGTAATCCAGTGTGAGTTCTCACCTTCTGAGACATACAAAATACCTTAAAAATATTTGTTCGATTATGTTACCAAATTTTCTGTATTTTTTTTTTTCAATAGAGTCAATGGAAGATCGATCTTTTGAAAAATATAAAGGTTGGGTTTATTGAAAAACAAAACTGTTAGTCGTTTATTGAGCTCAAGAAAGTGAACCTAATATAAAATGAAATCTACAAATTAAGATCATGATCTTGTTATTCGCCACACCAGAAGCTACTTATCCATTGATCCGCATCATGAACTTCTGTTGCTTTGCCCACCGAGGCTTTCAGGTATAATAAATCTGGCTCAAGCCGCGTTCTTATTATCGTGCTATTTAACCGTGTGTCAGCCGTGAAAGTAAGATAAAGTGAACGTCTTGAATTTTTACTACACTCATACGAAGTCGGATCTCTAATGTTTTGAAATATGCTCAGAGCACACGATTTTGTAAATTTTGTCCCTGAACTATGTTACGGCAACTGGTTTCCAGACCATTAAGTGAGCTCATCCTTGAGATAACCATCTATCATCACGAATAATCTCTCCAGATAATGTAGATTTCAGACAAACACACATGTCATTGCTGTTTCGGATTTGCATAGTACGGGGATTTCGTAATTGAGAGAAAATTTTTCCGCTCAAACCTTCCACCAAGCTCGTTCCTATACTTTTACAAACGAACCTGTAAGAAACACGAACTTAACACGTTTTTTCCCTACTGTGAATACATGTTCCAAGAGGTATCAGTTGATCTAGTGAGCTACAAGTCCAGCTCATGTTTCCCCCACGCTTTTAGACGCAACAAGCAAAAACAGCATTCGTTAAAAGTGAATAAATGTCTCCTTCGGGTTTATAATCTTGTTCGATTGGTTCAACCAAGCCAGCGGGTATTTTCTTGTTTGGTCAGGCGCGTTTTTCATTAGAGCTAAATAATAGGTCATGAGCGGGAAATTTGAGGCAGATCGTCGTGCCGTTAGCGGTTACGAACAGTTCACTGACTCAACGAGGGTTCACACGTCTGCAGTTCAAACGTATTTATATGCATTAAACAATGCTTATTAATTTGTTTGGATGTTAAGTTCATTTTCCAGAATTTTACGAAACACGCCGCTACAAATCTTCTCGGATTCACACTACCGGAGAGGAAGTAAATTATTAATTCGGCGCCGCTCTAGGATAGACAAATGTAATTCACACGAGCCGTTCGTAAACTGACTCATTTCTTAGAGCTCAGTTCCCCTCAATACTGAACTTAGCAAGACGGGTCCACTCTTACGGGGAAAGTTAATTAATTATTTTATCTGGAGAATCCAGCCAGGTGAAATGAACTTCGAGACAAAGTCACGTCAAACGCAAAACTTTATTTAATGTGTCCTGCTACAATTTAAATTAAGAATCATTTAAATATCAGCCACTTTCGAATATCTGGAGAGAGTAGGGGTTTCTTTGGTAAAAATGTGCTTCCTTGAAGCATTCATACGTAGGGGGTTATGTCATATTTGTCACCGATTGTTATTGGCCTTACAACATCATATCAGGCTGGAATTTGAGAAGTTTTTGTTTCTCTCCTTAGTTGCTATCCTGGGTATAGTTTTCATTTACTCAAATCCATCATTTACCGAAGGAGTCGTATAAGTGATTACACACATTTACTTCTCTGTAAACCAGACTTAAGTTCTGACTGTAAAAAAGAGTAATTGTAAGCAAAATGTATGTTGTAGCAGTGATTCTACCAGCATAGGTTTTTTATGCGCCGGCATATTTCCAGTTTTACTATGCGTCACAGTAAAAAGAAGCCACTTGCAATTGTAAAACAACCAGCCGACTTAGTCATAATTGCAACAAATTATGTTTTGTGCTAAATTACAAGTACTATAAGATAAAAATTTATGGCATTTTTAAAGTTCAGAAATGTACATTTACAAGCGCCAAATGTGAAAATACGATTTCTTACAGTTCAGCTTATTTTTCTCAGTGCTGCTTTGTTTTAGGCCTATTATTGTCGGGTTTTTAGAGAATTTTCAACTACCTAAATATATTTGAGATTGTTTCGAGATTTGAACCTGCGTTCGTAATGTTACGGATCCGTCAACCTTACCAAGGAGTAACTTTTTTATGTATAAAATATTGAGTGGCCTTTAATATGACTTATTTAAGCAACCCCGAGTAAATTTCGTGAGACAATTGTAAAGGGACAATTATTTTAGACAAATTGGACAAACACAAATTTTACACCCAGCCAGACCTGGGAATCGAACCCAGAACACCTCGGATTTAAGTCGGGCGCTCAACCAACTGAACTACGGGAGGTCGACTTTGAGACTCAGATTGCTACAAACGAATTACAATTTGGTGCTGTTAACTAGTTGGTAACGTTTAAGAATCTTGACAGTCGTTTTGCAAATCAATTTCTTATGCTTAATTGATTTTTTACTAATTAAATCATCAATAATTATTGGAGTATATCCTACTTTAAAAGTGCATCTTGGCCAGCTAACTCAATTAAGTTATCTGGCATTTAGTGTGTGCTATGAGCACATGTTTTTGTATCTGAAATTTCATTGGACGTTTAATTTTAACTACTATTTTTACATTTCGCATTTTTTTTACTGTTACTATGGCTGCTACTGGCATATTTACTTTCTGAAAATGTAATAACAAAATTGCAATTTAAATATATACACAATGATTTGCATTGTACGTTAACTGCTGATTTTACAAAAATATTTTTACCTTCACAAGAACATTCTCCGCAAATAGTCGTTGGAACTCGTACACTTGAGTTAATATGTCTGTATAAATATTACTTGCCACATAAATCAGAAGATAAAACTCTTAAATATTAACTGGTAGGAATGAGACGTTTATAATATAAGCACTGTAGTTTCATGTACAAATTACGCTGAAAATTTGACATTTTCAAATACATGAGCTGTAAATTTCCTACTGCCGGATGTTTTATAGTAAATATGTAAATGCAAATGTCTACACGTTATTGTAACTGTAAATTTACTACATATAACAACTAATATTTAACAGGTATTAACGTATTTTATAATGATAATTGAAGGAACGGCACGACATTAATCTATTTTTGCCCATACATGATGCGTAATTTAACATGTTGTTTATAAATCTGCAGATCTAATGTTTATTCAACAGGAATCTGAAGCCTTGGTTTTATTTTTGGAAACGTTTGTCTACAATCACACTCAGTGGTGTTGGTTTTTTTAAAACTACACAAACATAAATATAAAATTACCAAATAAATGTACGTGTATTTTCACACATTTTTATAGTGAGGTTTACTGTCCTACAATGGTGACAATCAAGGTTTCTCAAGATACAGTGAGTGAAGATATTTTGGTCAGCGCTTAACATCGAGGTCTTTAGTGCTGGAGGAGGGGTGATATGATGTATGGAGCAGCGTCGGAATGAATGGACGGGGGGAAACAGGCGATCCCCGAGAAAACCCGCCGACCAGCGACATATTCCGGCACGATACCCACATGCGAAAATCCGGGGACCGACCCCGCCGGGAATCGAACCCGTATCGCCTTGGTGGGAGGCAAGAAGTCTGACCTCTCGGCCACCGCGGCCCTATCTCAAGATACAGTCTGTTATTAGGACTCTAACAGTTGGTATCCGAAGTTATAACTGTATTTTAGATAACGTAGACAAAATTTTTCGTTCTGGCTATGTGAGAGCGTGTAATAAAGCCAATATGCTACCTGGTATGCTAACAGACGTTTCTCAGCGTGTCTGAAGGAGATTTTCTTGAAGTTAATCACACGTTATTTAGTCTCAGTTTATCTCTGTTTTCTATAATATGTTTCATAGAAGGTACGAATGTTTTAAATGTTATTCTATATTATTTTTAGGAATTTAGATATTCCTGCAGAATATTTTAAATAGTACAGGGACGTAGGGCACATCTTAATTGTTACTTTTGTATTTAAAATTGACAGAGTTCCAAATAAAAGTGATGTAAGCGAATGAGAGTTACCTATGGAAAAACTACGTGGCAGTTAGAAGCCTTGTGCTTATAGACAATGTGTTTGGTGCATTCAAGGTTCGCATTTAGCGCTTCGTTTTTTGACACTTTGGCATAACGACAGTTTTCTATAAAAAGGTTTCTTCCTAAAAGCAAATATAGCTCAGAGGTTTCTTTAAATTGAGCTATTTCGGGATCGAATCTCGGATGAGCTGTTAGTTACGTTATAACGTTATTATAACCATCCTTGAAAAAAAATGGTTGCTCAACATTACAGAAACTGGGACACTGGGAAGTGCTAGTTTTAAAAACAAAGTGTTCGTATATTGTGAAACATTGTTGCTCAGCACATCGAAGAAGCTGGGTATAAATTAAGTTCAAGAACACAAAACAAACACCTAATTTCGGCGTCCTGGCTTCACTCAGGAACGATTAAGCTTACAATAATGTCTTTGAATGTTTCTTGTAATGGGACAGAATAACAAACTGTACAATTGTGGACAAACGCCACTGCAATATGTCGTCCAAGAAATCTTAGAATTCTGGGACGACATATATCGCAATAGCTTATGTCCACAATAGTACAGTTTGATGTTAAGCTTACAATAAAAAACGCCCCTTTGTTCATAATTGTTGTCCTGATTAAGTTCGGGTACCTATTTTTAATGTCACTGTTTGGAATTGTGCTTTAATTATACTCGAATTTATGATCATTAGAGATGATGGTTTATCGCGGGAAAACTTGACTATTTGTTAGGCTTCAACATACGTTAAGCTTATCAAAAGATTAATGGCTTTTCCATGTACGTGGAGCTACTGCCCTATTTGACTAAGCCAATAAGAGTGCCGCTAGTTTAATATTTGATGCATGTTATTGATCTGTAGACAGCTACGTTGTGTCAGTGTTTTCAAGGCTATGTTGACACAAAACATTTTCGCGATATACCATCATGTTTAATGATCTTACAACGAAACAAGTTGATCTACAAATGTTTTCCACTTTCCAATATATCCCCCCACCCCCTTCCTCCGCCGGGCCACCTGTTAAGCTAGTAGCGCTGAATCTTACAAGATATCATGCAAAACACGCAAAAATTTATCTAACAAGTTGTTGTATATATTGCCAGTAAAAGAAGTCTAGCGGTAGGAATGCGCGTTTTTTTTCCTACAGGAGTTTGCCCAAAACTGTAGGTTAAACGCCTTTAGGGCAAACGACTTTAGGACAAAAGCTTCTACGATTAACGACGTAGACGTGGATTTCAGTTATTTTCTAGAGAAGACGAACTTTAAGGACAAGCGCCGTTAGGGTAAACGACGCACTCCCAACGGCAGAACAGCAACTATTTTTGCGTAGGCTAGCGGGATCGAGCAATGTTTAGGAAAAAATGCAGTGTTTGTTAGTCAAGAATACGGATAGAAAACCAGTTAAAGACAACCATCCCCACTGAGGTCGATAAAGGTGGAATTCACTATATCTTGAATGAGAATGAATCCTCGGAATCTCTCAAGAGAATGGATCTTAAGTATTCTTTGTGACATCACTGGCTCAATTCAGAGGAGCTAACACAGCCACAGTCGTCCTCGATGCTCGACATCACGACTTGCTAGCCGGACTTCTACACTGAAGATCGCAGGTTCGAGTGAGTGAGAGATTTTGGTCAGCACTTAACATCGAGATCTTTAGCGCTGGTAGGGGTGACATGATGTGAGTATGGAGAGGCGCCGGAATGAAAGGGCGGGGGAAACGGGAGATCCCAGAGAAAACACGCCGACCCATGCGAAAATCCGGGGACCGACCCCGCCGGGAATCGAGCCTTGGTGGGAGGCGAGAGGTCTGACCTCTCGGCCACCGCGGCCCCTCGCAGGTTCGAGACTTTCCCATGATAAGTGTGCAAACACTTATTTTCACTGGCAATAGGAAATGGTTCCAAATGACAGTCGGTGTCGGTTATCACTCTGAAATATTCACGTACCCCTCTATTCAAATAATTTTCAACTTTCAACAAATACGTGCGATGAAGCGACATATCTGCCATGTGACAATTTATATTCACTGTGAGAAACCGACGTTGTTCGAAAAATTAGAGCACTATAATTCGTCTTGCGATGTTATAATTTTTCAACATTTCTGTCCTTACAGCTATAAATATATTACATTTTTAGTATTTGTTTAGAATATCTTATAACAAATTACGTGCTGTTACAAACTACATGAATCACGATTTCGATGCTTAACGATACCAAACTGGTTTATATTTTTCTTTTTGTTTTTGTACCTGCAATATCAATTTGAGCTATATTTTCTTGATCGGTTTTCTGAGTTTTATAGACAAAGTACGTCGCAACTGTGAAAATATGATTACTGTGCAAACTATTATGAAAAATGTATACTGCACGACCCTAAATTGCACAGTTAGGTTTCTGACCTTGCTGAAATTATATTGTAAAAAATACTTTTCCTGTCCACGAGGAAACGTTTTCACGCGACTTTCTTAGTTTATTTCTGTTGATTTTAACAGTAGCACTTCCACTGTGGAAGTCTAAGCGGTAGACAACTAGCACACTTCATAAGCTGAATCACGTGACTCACACATGCCATAGCAATTTATTAATTTATTTCACGAAGATTGCCAGGGTCTCGTGTGGCATACTGTTGTCTCATGATTTAGTGTGTTCTGTGCGAATTGATTTGGTTTATCTGTATACCCGAATTTTTTTATAGGCTACTATGCTAGCTTCCCCGTCACGGGTTTCCCCATGTGAAATAATATAAACAGTAACTCTTTTGAAAATGTAGGTTAACGGTTATAATCTTTGTTTGGGCCATACGCTTTAACTGGTTTCAAACAAAGTTTCCCTCGCTCAAATCAGTATCTTCCAACACAACATGTTAGCTTACTGAAAACCTTGCATTTGACTTGCAGTTATAAACTTGCTTCGGTAGGCTTACTGCAAGCCTTGCATTTGACTTAAGTTTTTATGCTGGCATAGGTATTATTTAGCTTGACAAGCTTTCTGCAAGTGTATTTAAGAAAAATGCTTGCAGTTAAACTTCTTGCAAGCTTGTGTTAAGCTTGATTGCTTACAAGTTAACCTTAAATGATGTTTAGTATGTAAGCTTGCAAAACTATAAAAAAGTGTCAACTAGGCAACTTGCAACAGACATGCTACAAGCCTGCTTGCCAGCTTACATTTTACTTGATTTTGGCTTGCCATAGCAAGCTTACTCACGTGACTTGCTGCAAGCCTGAATCAAGCTTGCAACAAGTTTATATTTCACTTTAATTTAACTTGTCATAGCAAGCTTGCTCAGAACTCTTGTTACAAACCTGAACCAAGCTTGCGACAAAGGTGTATTTGACTTTACATAGCAAGACTGGTCATGTGATAAGCGGCAAGCATCCTGTCTCCTATACTAAGCTGATATTGCATTGAAATTTTCCTTAGCAATCTTAATTCATGAAATATTTATGTGCCATCAATAATGATCGAACTTGAGATTTAAACTGAACTTCGTAAATGAACAAGCGCTTTAAAAAGTAACACCGTTTCATATGCCACCTAAAACAACTATTACGATATTATGTACAACTACAAGTAAACTGATATCCTTACCGCTGTTAGTAAATTCACAAACATCAGCATTTCCATAACAAATTTCGTTATCATACAACCGACTCTCACTACTACAACACTTTTAAGTATTAGCAATAGTCCAGTGGTTAGCATACCTGTTTTGAAAGCAAGATGTCAGTGGTTCCAATCTTGGCACAGGAGCTGAAATTTAATGTTTAGTAATTAACATCGCAAGTCGATGAACAAGCAATATTTAAGATGTAAATTTGAATGATAGTGAAAATATTACAGAAAATAAAATTTTGATTTATTCTTCAGGCTTGCTAATTAAGCTTGCAGCAGTCTTGCAAATTAAGCTTACAGCAAGCTTAAAAATCAGCTTGCAGCAAGTTAGAAATGTGTAAACTAGGCAACTTGCAGCAGGCTTATAACAAGTTTATTGGCTTGCATTCCATGCTTGCTGCAAGGTTACTGGCTTGCATTGGCAAGCTTGCTACAAGCTTGTAGCTTGTAGCAAGTTTTTTCTGCTGTCTGTGTTGGAACACGCCGAAACACAACAGTATCTCACCCGGTTTATGAGATATCGAGGATATCGGGAAAACACATATTACCCCATTTCACCCCTTAGGCCCTAGTGGGTCCATACACCACAAGGGGCAGCCACCCTTGACGTTCCGTACTTCTAGGTTCAGCGGTTTGGACTGTGCGTTGATGAATGACTGAGTGTATAAGTGGAGCACTTTAAACCCGCCGAGGGGAAAACTGTGACATCATAATTAAATACTTCAAATATATTAGTTAGTAATCAGATAGATAACTGCCTCATATGCGCATGTATCATCACAATGCCCACCCCTCTGGTTGTACACACTGCAACTGAAAGTGTGATAGGAGTACAACTTTGAACATGGAGACTGAAAAATAGTGTTATTTTTAAGTGCTCAATATCCATACTCCCTGGATGTTTTGCATTTTTCCGGTTAACGAAGAACTAAGTTATCCCCTTCGTAATCAGTCTCTATTTTACAAGCCACCGAAATATATCCAATGGTATAAGAACAGTGTGTTACAGAATAGACAGTCATCCAAAATTCCGTTATTTAATCGGGTTTAAGAGAAGTGGAGCATGAGAGTGAGTGGGGCACATAATTATATACAGAGAGTATACGTGTAGAGATTGACTTTACTCGTAAAAAATGTGCAAACATAGCAATTTAATGCACACTATTTTTACTTTCATTAATTATTTCACAATAAAGCAAATCTTATTTGCTGGAAAAAATATTTGTAGTGTTATAAGTCGGGAGAAAAACATTCCCTTGTAAATAAAATAAAATAGTTTCTAAGAAAAATTAGGGTTTTAGTGAAGCGTATATATGGCTGTCGTGTGAGTTATTTTAGGTGCTTTAAAGAGTTTAAATTGAATATTTAACCAACTTGACACGTGAACCAAAGTACCTAAATTGCATGAGTTTCGAATGTAACATTGCACTCTTGGTGAAATCGGTCTCTTTCAGATAAGTACGGATAAAGTTTAAGTATCAGGTCATGTAAGCAATTTACTGACGGATTCTTTTAAATTAAGGATTAAATGTGAAAAAAATACTTAAAATGAAATTCATTATTTGTAACTACTACTACTTGCATCGTTGGGACAACACGCTAAACAAAATGTTCTCTAAATACAACAGTTTTGCAACGTAATCTAATACAATATGACCAAGAATAAAAAAATTATTAATAATACAGCGTTCTACGAATGAAAACTGCGCTGTGTTCTCGCGTAGGAGTACATCCCTTCTTGGAAGGTTCGCATCGCAGGAAAAACCAAACGTCATAAATATTTCTCCAAGTCATCTTCGTTAAGAAAACTCCTTTTCTGGCGCTTTTTTACGTGCTGCAGGCGTTAAAAAGGGACGCTATATGGGCGACACTGGTGCAGTCGTTAATAATAGGCCTAATACAGCCACTATGCGCGGAGCATTGAACTGGCGAGCAGTGATGTCGTAGTATCTTTACAGTTGTTTAAACGGCACCCTTAGAATTTTATTGGTAGAAAGTATCGCGTAATGGCAGCAGAAAGTTTTAGTCTTTATGTTTACGAACCAGTTATTTTATTTTTCCAGTTTTCCTGTTTTAGTCATTTTGTGGAGCTCCGCACACATGTCCCAAGCATAGCGTGTGTTATTTAATGTATGAAAACATTGGGAACACGTTTAGAGCTTTTGCGTGAAAAATAATACACGTGGCTGGCTACAACACCGTTCATGCAACAGACGAGAATATCTTTAACAATCTTCATATTTATAAACCAACAAGTTACTCATAATATATTCTTGTAGGTTTAGAAAATATGATGTTCGTTTCCTTCCTACACAGTATGTAAACAACCCGACCTAGTATTGTTGAATTTATTTACCTGCATAAGTGTCGTATGGTATAATGCGTAGTAGGATGCAAGCTTTACTTGTCATGACTATATCTTAGCTTGTACAAACAGAATTTATGGTGCAAATAACTACTGAATATAATTTTTATCTGAAAACCAATTGTTTTACTGTCTGTATTTGCCATAAAATTTACAAATTAGACAGACACACCAAAATATTTTATGTATGTCTTACAGAAGTGAAGTGAAAATATTTTGGACAGAACTTAAGGTCACGGGTTCCTATTTATGTTGTATTTTAGAGTTCGTTACTTTTAACTCCTGAAAGGGAGCATATATCACAAAACCGTTACATAGAAGTGTTGGAAATTGTTTGTACTACGTAACCTACATTTTTCTAAGCATAGGTTTCTATAGTTTTAAATTTTCTAAGTCAATAATTAGCCAAAATTATAAAAACGTTTGTTTCTATAAAAATTAGGCTACATGTTATAAACCATATCCAGCATTTCTATGCAACGGTCTTGCGATATCTGCTTTCTTTCAGGGTTTAAAAAAATAAACCTTACTAAAATAAAATAAATAGAGACATGTGGCCTTAATATCTAGATCTGCAGCGCTGGAGAGGGGTGACATTATGTGAGTATGGAGCAGCGCCGGAATAAAGAGGTGGGGTAAAGGGAATATCCCCGAGAAAACCCGACGACCAGTGACATAGTCCAGCACGATTCCCACATGCGAAAATCCGAGGACCGAACCCGCCGTGGATGTCTCACTGATAATAGGAGAATTAGTTACATCAGTTTAATATTAATACTTCCAAATCAAATTATTCTACGGGGCATTTCTTATGAAAACTTCTATTTTGGGAAACATGAGTGAATTTTATCATTTACACTAAATATCTTAAATGTAGTGCTAAATTTAACGTTTCACAAAAAAAAAATTGCACTTTCTTTAGTTTTCTTTTCGTACAGTGTTCTTTAAGGATTTTCAAGCAAAATTAATTTAGATTCAATGAGATATCTAAATAATATACCTAATGAGAAGAATATTTTTTCATCAATTCTCCACTTAAATTTAGTTTGCTGCAATTTCGGGAATATCGTATTCAAGTGTTCACAGAATTCTCTAACATTTCAATGGGTAGAAGGGAACTGTTGTGCTAAATCAATTTGAACATCCATCCTATAAATGCTTGCTCAGTGACGTACACACTCACTCGCGATTCGAACCCTGATCCTCGCAGTGCGAAAGTGAAGCCTTGGAGACGCGCCAGTCACGATCGCCGCCTAACACGTCTAATTAAAACTACATATAAATAGAGATGATTGTTTATCGTGGAAGACTGTTTGCTGGGTTTCAACACACGTTCAGCTTACCAGAAGAAAATGACTTAAGTTTATACGTGGAGCTGTTGTCCTATTTGACTAAACCAATAAGAGTCCTGATATCTGAATATTTTATGTCTGTTATTGGTCTGCAGGCAGGTACGTTGTGTCAGAAGTATACCACCGAATCGTATGTGTTGCAAGAAACTACAGTGTTTTCAAGGGTAGGTTTTGTGCCAACATATCCTTGATAACCCTGTAGTTTCTTGCCACAGCGTAGCTGTCTGCCGAAGTGCCGACCAATAACACGAATCAAGCATTACCAATTCCAGAATTATTATTGGCCTAGTCAAATAGGGTAACAACTCCACGTATAAGTGTAAGCCAGTTATCACATGGTAAACTGAATGTGTCTTGAAACCCAGCAAATAGTCAAGTTTTCCCGCGATAAATCATCTCATCATCTCTACTTACAAAATAGGGTATTTTATATTTTACGTTTTACGATGACGCGCAAGAATTCGACTTAAGTAGCAAGAATCTCGAGATTACGAGAGTCTGATACTCTCTGTCATTGACTAGATACTCATAAATCACGAATCATTAAGGGGCTGGGGGCATATCAAATCGGCATGGCGGGCTTCTTGTCACATGCATATTATGTCTAGGCAGTAGCGAGAAGCGTGTCAAACTGACCGTGGTTCAGTCGCGCAAATAAAATGGTCGTACAGGTATTTTTAAGTTTCTTCCTTCATGTTATTTTACAGTACAAAACTGTGTGAATTTTTTTAAAAATATTCTCTATCCCGTGTCATCTCTCCACCATTTTACACACTTTAACACTGGGAGAAAAACATTAGTAGCCTATTGAAAGCTTCGGAATAAATATTTTCAATGCAATATTTTAAAATCCTGTCCATTGCGCTTTGGTTCTCTTATTGTGCGCAGTGATTCGAAATATTGATTTTAAAAACACGGGTAGGTACCAAGTTCTGTGCATTATTAGTTAAAAATATTAAAAACAAGATTTTAAGTCAGAAAATCACGATAATGTTAATTAGTCCCAACAGTGAATCCCAGACTATTTACACATAATATTTGTAGGTTTGTTATGTTTCCAGCTATGTTGCTCTTTCAATAACTCACATTTGCATTTCGCTTCAAGTTCGAAGCTTCTTTTTATATATGCTGCGCAATAGTAAATAATTTAATAAAATCAATTTACGGTTCCATAGATGTCAGAGGTCAGCCATCTTCCGAGAAGTGGTTCCACAATCCTCCTTTTTCTGCGCAGTGAGATGCTCAAAAGTGAGAGAGAGGGGCGGACCGAGTCAAGCGATAAACAAAAGAAAACGTAATGAAAACAAGCAGATTTATCGATTTGCTCGGGCAGGCCGTTAAAAACTTGTCGGCCGTCCTGCACAATCCTGGCAGAAGGCCAAGGTCAATTCCTGGCCCCTACCTTGATGCGAGGGTGGCGTCTTACTGTATGACTCGCCCTTCATCCTCCAGTCATGACTAGTACTGATCCACCTTTAGACTACTTTCCTTTCTAGCTAGGTATGCACGTTTTAATCCGGTTCACCAATTACACCACACACTTATAATCGTTAAATAAACCTGGCGTTAATAATTTTCAATCAAGCCTTGGACCAGCTCGCAAAGTGGTGATAATATCACAAATTTGCATGTGTTATGTCTAGAGCCCGGTAATTTTCGCGAAAAGAATTTTGCAGCACTTTGTTTCAGTGCCTTACGTGCACACCTACATCTTTGCTATGTGGTCAGTGATTGGATGCCGTAACACCCAACGTGTGGAGGTTAAACCCGCAAATTACAGACGTGATGTTTGACAGTTATCCGTGTACTGATTGGCACAGTCAAATGAATAACGACTCTGCACAAAAACACTCTGTCAATAGCCATGAAGTTAAGGTGCAGGTGTGCACGTAAGACACTGAAGCAAAGTGGGGCAAAAATCTTTTCGCGAAAACTACCGGGCTCTAGTTATGTCACATCTCGGGAACCATTTGAATTAATTGTGTCAGTATTGGCAGATTGGTAGAAAATTTAATTAAATTTTGTATTTTTGAGCCACGCTACGGAACTAAACGACCGCTTCAAACCTAACTTAACGATCAAGGTGGTGTAAAAGTATTCGGTAGGACCTGGGGTTTTATTTACGGCTCCAACCAACCTTACGTCGGTTTTCCATGGTTCCCGGAATCGCTCCAAGCGAATACTATGTTGGTTCATTATCATAGGCCATGACCAGTTCCTCTCCCGGTTCCTAAGTCTCTAATGACCTCACAGCTAACAAGGCGTAAAGCCAACTATAAAAACCAAATTTGATATTTAGATCATACTTGTATGTGCGCTACGTTTACTAACAAATAACTTCGGTAATCACAGTGTTTTATGACAGAATTACATAAAAACTGCAGTTGCTCAGAATGTATCATCTCGAAATCGCGCCCGTTATGATACGAAAAAGTTGTGTTACTGAAAGCCCATTAAACCTAAGAAAATAAAACGTTACTATTATTCAGTATTGTTATAATAAACCTATTTTCAGCGTTGTGGTATTAGTTTTCTGGTCGTGTATAGTAGTTGAGAGTATTTTCTGAAGATTCTGTGTCGACACTTAATACCTATATATGTCTGTGTTGCCCCTCCTCGTGATGAGACTGCCACAGCCGCCCGCGAGATTACAGTAATTGGGCAGGCCAGGACCGGCTTCCAATGTACCGCCACTAAACAGCGTGCAGCAACTAACCCCTCCCCCCTCCTCCACCGACATTATCTCCTTCTTCCATAAAATCTCTACCGGCGAGCAGAGAAACAATTTCTCCCGCTAAGTGTTTCCCCTTCCACGCTTGCCGACCGCGGCGCGCTCTTTGACCCGCTGTTAACCTCCGCTTGTTAGCTCCTAACCCACCTGGTAGTTGATCCCTTGTTCCCACACGGGAAGTGTTCCATACCTACGAGCTTCCTCTAATCAGATATCTTGTCAAGTTAACTCTCACTGAAATGATGACATAAAAAAGGAAAGTTCTTGCTACGCTGCTAAATGACAAAAAAAAATCTTGAAATAAGAAGCCTTTGAAGCAGTCAAATCATAAATTTTCATATAGCCTAAACTTTTTCAGTATAATTTACAATTTGTTTCAATTCTATCAAGTACTAGTGTAAAAACACTGTAATAAGGAGCAACCATATTAAAAATAATGAGAAGTTTAATGTTTGTATTTTGCAATACATGTTTCGATTTTTTTTCCTACCGGGTTCATCTGCATCTTAAAATGAATTTTAAATACATATGTACACTAAAGGAGTTTCATGAATATCAATCGAGGGGTTTGAATTTAGTTACATTTTAACTTTATGAAAAATATTCAATGTAAAATTAACGAAATATTAAACACTGATTGAAGGCCAAAGAATGATCATATTCTAAAAAAAAATTCTTCGTGGAGTTGTTGTGGCAGCAGGAAACATTCCAGTAAGTGGATATCACTGTGACTATTTTTTTTTACGAAATTTTCATTACATAATGTTTAATGTTAAAATTTTCATATTAGCTTTTAAAAAAAGTGCACAAAAATTATTCCCGGTAAGTTTTGTGATTTTTTCACACATACGCTTATGTGAAGACAAATAAACTTGGGCGGAAAGAGGGGGGATGACATCTAAACAGCCTTAACAGGTTTGGTAGAGCTAATTATCATTTTACTTCACTGATGGCCTTACCGAGATAAAGCGATCTTAACAATGTATGAAACCAATTTTCTTTCGGGTTTCGTCCGTAATTGTTATGCGCCAATACAAATATATGATTTCGTGTCTCTTTATCAATCTTAGTTCCAAAGTAGAACACGTGTGTGAATTTAAAAATGTATATCATGACATCGGAGAGTATCATCTTTCCCAGCAATTTTTTAAAATTTTATTCCTTTAATACTGTATTATTTGTATTTGGATATTTACTGGTTGTGTGCTTTTAAGCAATATTTCATTAAGAATGTGAGTAAATCACTTTGATCAGGATCATTAGTAAAAGTATTTTGTGCGTGTTTTTTTTTTTTTTTTTTTTTTTTTTTTTTTTTTTTTTTTTTTTTTTTTTTTTTTTTTTTTTTTACTTATATTTATGTATCGCTTCCTAAAACACGTGCTGACTTTAAAATACTACGTAAAATGGCAGTAATAAGTGTTTTAACAATTACGCACGTATAAGCAAATCCCTGCAAACATTTATTGGGCTTCGGATAAAGTTCTCGAACCACTGCAGTGAGCGAAGCCAAATTTAATTCAAGTATAATACGACTCGTGTGCTGTTCTTAACTAGTGAAACAATTCCGACTGACCCCAGATAATATTTTTTTTATTGATTTCGAATAAACATAAAATATTCTGTGAAGCAATTGCCTAAGGTGGGATAAAACGCATTATGTATAATTTTCTAGTTATATGTCATAGCAAGATTGGTATAGCAATAACTTTAAAAATATTATTATATCAATTTAACGTTTTACAAATGCCTTCGTTATTAGTCACCAATGTTTTCATACGCATTACCTGATGGCTCTGAAAGGGCGAGAAAATGTTCTTAATTTTAAAATATTAAATTAGTAATCATAGGCGCAACTAGAATGGACATTTGGAGAGGGCACAATTCTGTGAATACCGTTATACTCAATCTACCCTTACCTGTAATTAGTAACGTAGTCATAATTTATGAATTCCAGACGGGGAAGGATGGCTATCCTGCGAATATTAGGCTATCCTGCGAATATTATAAAGGATCACCCACCAAATCTTCAAGCGGGGGGGGGGGGGTCCGGGAGTCCTTCCGGAGGTCTAATTTCGGATTTTAAGGTGCAAAATAGTGCTATTTTATCAGTTTTCATTGTTAAACATTGCATATTCTACAGGTAACAGTATCACTGATTATTCAATATTAAATTGATTGTAATTTTTAAGACCTAGGTTGGTTTTTTTTTGGGGGGGGGGCTCGTGCCCTAGTGCCCCCCTTTAGTTGCACCTATGTTAGTAATTGTGTCATCAGTGTGGTCAGATGTTATGGATTGCATGTGAATGTATTTTGGTAGAGCGAGAAAAAGATACATTTAAAAACTTTGCCTCTAAACAACCAAACAATACAAAAAGTCAGTAATTCAAACTCGGTTTGTGAAGCCTCACCTTAAGATCAAGGCATTGAGCGTTGGAGATAGTATGAGAAGCATATGAAGCATCGGCGAAAAGCAAAGGTAGGGGAAACAAGAGAGGCCCAAGGAAACGGCAACGTCCTATGTTTCCCACGAGTAACGCTTCTCTTAAATGGTTTTATAATACTTTTAAAATAATCGTTATGGTGCCGCTATCATTGAATTTATATGGTTCAGAAAAATGAAAGCTAGTACCGTATTTGTAATCGTGAACAGTTACATTGATTAGTTTCTGTGAGCAGTAACCACGGCGGGTAACATGCCATCGTCTATCCTGGTTGTTTGCGGCCTGCCACTCAATGCCCATCTTTGATGGTCCTGCCTTCGACACACACAGAAACCAGTTCACTGTGAATGTCACTGGGTGAACTCTCTTTTGGAAATCTAATGACTTCACAGACACCTGTTCTGGACCATCGCCATACTTGAACAGCGATCAGCTGAGCTGTGCTAGTTGCGTAACTCATCTATTGGCGGGCTTTTTGAGTAGGGCATCTTATGTTTTATTTTAATTCGCTTTTTGTTTCGTTCCATTTCCGATTTATACATGTTAGCATACGTGTTGATCACTTTATAGAAGGCTTTCCTACTACTTCGCTGTTGGGCTCGACTGTCTAGTACAGAGATTAGAGTTAGTGTGTGAAGGAAATATAGTAAGTAATTACTGTACCTAATACGCTGCCAGTTCATTTTCACGTAACAATAAATCACGCATCAGACCAGTCGAAAATACGACTGTCTATAGACATCTGATTTAATGCAAACGTTGACCTTAACCGTAGCCGTAGAACATTTACACACTGCTAAATAATAACAAATACTTGCTACGTGTCTATTATATTTGAGCTGGAAACTACTTAGAATTTTGCTAGGGACTTTTCTGCTAATGAAACGACAGAATCATAGCTGAAAAAATCAAGTGTGTACAGCAACGTAAAGCGTGAATAAAAGTTTTGTGATTTTCCCGTAAAGACGATGAAGCCCTTCTCGTACCAGTGTCGTCTTTATCGCGCTTATCCTTCTGTGCCAGAAACGAGCAACAAATTCCAGATAGACGTGCGTCTCATAATAGTGTTAAGTATTGCAACTGACGGTCGCAGCCATCGAACGCTATACCCGACGTACGGTAAGTCGATACTTTTAGAAACGAACTGTTGGAAAAAAATTACTAGGAATACTTCTGTTACTACCATACAACCATGTTAGCAAATGAAAAATCAATACGGTGAGATATATAAATAAATTTACTTTTTATTGTTAAGCGCCCGCGAGTACGAAAATTGTTTGTAACAATTATTTTAAAAGTGAAGTTAAACACTTCTGTTATACGATAGTTGAAGGACGGTTGGGTTGGCATTGATATATAACTAGTTCTTCTGTACATAATGAACAGAGGCTAAAATATTGAAAATCGTTTAATGGATTATGCACTGTACCTGACGTGATAATTTTCAGGAAATGAAATAAAATGTATATTTACATGTAGCATACATTACAATCTTTTAGGTGACGTAGTTAGTGGCGGCGGATGAACAATGTACGTCGGCATTCAGTGCAGCCGTCAGCCTGGCAATGTTATTGTTTGGCGGAAGGATACATAGCTGGTGTGAAAACAGATCCAAGCTAGAAACAGGGCTTCCAGAAAGTATCAAGTTACCGTACGGCGGGTATACTCTGCGACGAAGCTATCAGGCCTCAGCCCACAGCTCGGCAGAGAAGATGTCTGCAGAAGCACCGCGCGTGGAGGTCAAAGCTCTTCGTCAAGAAATTAGCAACAGCAAAAAAACTGGTCCTCGCGGCGTGTGGGCGGGGCCGTCAAAGAAACGCGCGTCAGGTGCTATTGGGCAGAGCCGTACTTGAAGGGGGCAGGGGGGAAGATAAGAGAGACTGGGCACAGGTGTCGAACCCAGGACGGGCTGCGCGGAGCCCCGCCCCCTTCCCTCAGAGGAGAGGGTCGTCTTGTTCCAAGGCCAGTCTAGTTTACCGCTACAGGGGCAGGCAGTGCCCTTGGCTGCGGCAGACAGACCGGTCCGAGGCCCGCTGCATTCCTCCTGGTCTCTCGTTGTAGTCCCTCGCGGTCCCCAGGTGACGCAGTGCGCAACTCTGCCACCCTCTATGCAGATCCCACCACGAGGACACGCCATTTTGGTCCAGTTCTCCTGAGTAGCGTATGTGCGTGCTTTCTAATACACAACTGGTGTAGTAACAACATGTTGTGTTACTCTGCTTGAAAGGGGTGAAGGAGGCAGAGCTGCTGTTGCTATTCGCGAATTTCCTTGGTGAAAGCACCTTGCTAGCTATCTCCTACGATAATTGAAGAGCTTGATATTTTAAAATGTCAAAAAAAAAATAAATAATGTTTCTTTAACTTATGATAGTCCTGATTATTTGCAGAAGCATGTTACGGAGACATTTCAAGCATCGGGAAGCTTACACAAGTCTTGGAAATTTTCCTTCATAAATAAATATAATTGCGTTTTTCTGAGAAGTTTACTAATGTGAGAACGATTCTTCGTGAATCAAAGCTTTCAATTTATTAACAAGCGAGTTAAATGCACATATGTACAGTACATGGCCAGATGTGTAAACGCTCTGCTGTATTCTCAGGACATATTACGATCGTAACTTATTACGAAATATAAAGCTGAACTAAACGAGTATCGGGAGTTTGTTTGCTCTGAGTTTCCTGGGCAAAGGTAAAGTTTAAAAGAAAAAAAAAACAGGAAACTACAGCCACTACTAGCTATTTACGCTTAAATTATTTCTCAACAACACGTATATTAGTTGCATAATTATGTCGCAAAAATTCGTTCACCTTGGATGTTGCACCCACATCTTATAGACCATTGTTCATGTTGTGCGTACGCCATGATACTGCAGAACGGCTGTGAGTACTTTTTTTTGACAGTGATGTGTGGGTGAACTTATTAGTGTACTTTGGCGTGCTCGGCTTTATACCCCCGTAAAAATAAAATTAAAAAAAAAAAATCCGCTTGTTAACGTGATTACCATATAATCTGTTCTTCAATCAGTTACGCATGATGTAGGTCCTCGATGTTCTCCTTCGTGGGTCGACTGAGATGTGTGTACGATTATTAGGAACCAGGTAAGTACGTTGGCTGTTAGTACCGTGGATCTGTTGACAAAGATCTCCGAGTAAACTTGATTCGTAAGTTATAGTGTTAAAACAACACTGACATAAATATGAACACTCCCGCATGGTATGTAAACGTGCATGGATGATCGTCACTACACAGAAAAGTTATATATTTTGATCTGTGCCTCGGACTTCAGAAAGTAAAAGCTTGAGAAACACCATGCGAATTCTGTGACGTGTGCCTGATTCCAACTATGAGTGTATTTTTTTAAGTGTGTTGTGAATGCATAATTAATCAACAATCCCCTCGCGAAACACGAGGCCATCTTCTATATGAAAACACGAGAGACACCAGAGCCCTACAATAATGGCGGCTTGTGGGTTGTTGCCATTAGTACTGCAGTAGTCGAGAACAGTACAGGGTTGCGTGTTAGTTGACGACTGACAGGCTAGTCAACATAGGCACTGCTGATTAGTGAGTGCTCACGTATCATTAGCCAGAAAATCTTTTATAGTTATTGGTATACAGCGTGTTCATCAGGAGTGTACAGTTAACTGAAGCTCCAACTAGCAACAAACCACGAGCACCACTGCTTTACAGCAAACTGAGTTTCACAACTCGGGCTTTAAAATGGACAGTTTTGTAGAATTTTAACTTGCGTGGCAAATGTAAAAAGTATAAATGCACCATTGTGCCACAGACTAAATAGTAATACAGACGTGAAATAACTTTGCGGCTCATTTGATACGGACGAACCTCGCCGCTTATTGGCTGCCTGCTTGGCTCCTGCATGTTACGACAGGTTTCCTATTGGCCTGGCTGCCAGCTAGTAATGCAGCCGCCTTAAGCTGATATGTGGTAGGCGTTTCTGTCGTATTGCTGACCAGCAAAGTCATTTTGCTGGCGTATATGACTGAGTTTCCAACCAGCTATTTCACTTCTGAATTCTTAAATATTCTGTGATTGTGCACTGTCAGCAGATCTTTGCGAACTGAGATTAGAAACAATACTTATACTTGACAAATAAGGTGTGTTTAATGCCCGCCTGGAATGAGGATTCATTATTTTCTTTCAATTAGTTTTTATTTATTTATTTATTTTAATTTTTGCTTCAACTAGAAAATATTGGTATGAGTAACTGCGATTACAAACAAATATCGTAATACAAAGTAATATACAGTTTAATCTTAGTACATATTGTAAACTCTATCGTTTCTACACCCGTACAAATGACAGAAATACGTATGTCCATGACGTTGTAAAAACCTGTTTTTACAATATTTTCAAAACGGTCATTTTTGCAAACCCGTTGTCTTCATCTCAGATACTGCATATATGTTCAGTATTCAACAATCTTCAGTGATAGTTCACCCCTTGTGTTAACACTGTGTGTGTTTAATGTAATATTGAATTGATTATTCTGAATAAAACATAATGATGCTCATCGCCAGACACCCTTCAATTACACCATAACAGCAAGGCCATTCTTGCACGATGACTCACATATTTACAGCGAGTAATTTATATTACAGTTATTAAGTTCCATTTCCTTTTTGTTCTGGTACGTGAAAATTCCTCCACATTTCGAATTTAACTCTCTCTTGTGCTGTCATAAAACTACTAAGTTTTACATAAAGTTGAAGTAGCGTAGTTATCTCAGAAGATGCCGCATATATTAAGTCAGAATATTTCCGAATGCGTTTATCTTAGTTTAAAAATGGCCACAAAGTACGAAAGTCGGTATATTTGTAAATGTTGTTATCCCATGAAACACGCGCTTCAGTAGTATCCTGATTGTTTCGTAACTTATACGGTTTGACATTATTGTAAGAGAAGTGCGCGGTACCTTAAGCGATTTTTCTACAGCGTCAATGGCGTGATTTTGAGTCGGTATTTAAGTTATTTGCATTTATAATCACTTCTTCACAACGTGTTAAGTTAACTTAAATAAGTTAACCTTTCCGAGCCTTAGCGAGGCAATATATCGAAAATGCAAAGAAGCAATATTTATTTTTCCTGCCGTGGGTGTAAGGTTCTGCCCGTTTTAATTAACCACCCAGACACTTTATGAGTTGAAGCGGGAGTCTCCGACATTTAAGTTCTCATAGCTCTGCAGAGTCACCAAGCACGCGATGTCTCTAACGGCTGAGCAGGTCGTCAAATGACTTCGACTTCGAGATAGGTCTTGTAAATATTTTACGTTTCTTTGCTTTACAACAATAGATACAGTTATACTTCGTCGAATATCACGCCGTTATGTGCAACAACTATGGTGGTTCGTACGGGCCTTCTAGACGCTTACGGATGGGTATGTTAGGCGGAAAGACACTTTCTTGGGAGGGCAAGACATGTGGACCTACTTTCAAGGAGAAGTTAAAAGGTGAAAAGCCATATGGACCATCTTGTACGAGAGAGGTGCGGCCTGAGATCGCCGATCAGACATTCTGGCGTGCCTGGCGACCACTGCAAGGGCGTAACCCGTCACAACCTCATAACTTAGACACGGAGGATATATTTGCATATTACATTACTTTATGTCTGTATTTATTAATTACAGTTTGTTAACGGCTCGTGTTAAATGCCTTGTGGCTCGTAGAATGGCGACTCATAATGTTAGCACGTTTGAGCCCAGCAAAGTTATTAGCTAGACACTGAACGTACGTGTACATCGGAGCGGCAACATTTGTTACGTTCCTGCGCCACCAACCACTCTTGCTCGTGTCGTACAGAATGTGCTTGTCTTACGATTCGTTATTGGCTGTTTTTTTTTCTCCAACGGCACAGCAAGGTTTTTTGTTTTCGGGCCGTTCTCTTTACCCTCCCCCCAAAGCACGTGTAATTAGTCGGGTTATGTGGCGGGTGACATTTTTCTCCTCAAGCTGCTAGTTTCCGTTTGGACATGGCTCCCTGCCAGTTACATATTTAAAATGTTGTCGTCTTGCCAATCCACACAGCCCTGACTGATGTCCTTGTCTTTACCTTGCCTCCGTTACACGAATCATCGGAATTTGTATCAGAATCACTTTGCGTTACGTAAGTTAACTTTTACCACATTTTTCCTTCAGTCTTTTCCTCAAAAATTAAGGAAAATTTTCCTTTATACATTTAACTACTTCGATTATTTTTTTCCCTAGAGTAAGAACTGAGGCTATCTCGTAGTAAAATTCACCTACACCAAATTTATACATAAAACTGTTCAAATTTTAGATATTTAATGTCTCTAATATTTTGTTTGAGAAAAAACGTACATCCTAAATTTTCACATTAATAAAAGTCAAATTCGAAATGTTTAAATTTGCAGCACGTTTGACCTACGTTTTTAAATCTAATTAATTAATTTTAATGAGATGATCCACACAAAAAAAACGTACCTTAAGGTAGGCTACTATAACTTCAATATCATTTGAGAAACATATTTTATATTTTTAAAAATGTATACATAGTTGCAGAGTTATCATTATTTTCACAACTCTTTAAATGCTAAATAATTTTTGCCAGTGATTTTATTAGAGTTGGCATTTAATAGGCATACCTTTTGGCATACGTCTTCATGGTAAATTGATAACATCATTATTTTCACAACTCTTTAAATGCTAAATAATTTTTGCCAGTGATTTTATTACAGTTGGCATTTAATAGGCATACCTTTTGGCATATGTCTTCATGGTAAATTGATAAGAATGTCTTCGAAATTTTTAAAATTTGATTTTGATACATCAAAATACAAAACTACAGGGTATAAAAATTGCAACGATTGTTTCCTCATTTAAGAGTCAATCTTTACAAGTTGATCAGTGCCAATACTGCACGATGATATCAACTTCTAAATCTGTATGTTGTGGCAAGTTCGCTGATTTCGAACTGTGGGGCTTCGTATTTACGCTACCCTGGTCAGTAAAAAAAAACTGAATGATGATGTGTTTCTTGACATTTTCAATCTTCTCTCAACCCCCGTCGTTTACATTTCGAATGATGACTGTGCGACCATTCTGTTGACCAGTCCAATTGTTCAGTCTTTCCTTCAAGAGAATTCTCATTCTTGTTATTTCCTTTTTTCCCCCACTGACTAGCTCTGTCTTCCTGGCGTGGCATGCTAAGCTGCTTTATCAGCTCAAGGTAACGTACAAATAAAACTTTTTACAGTTCCTTGTTACCACTTGTTCAATTAGCCTAAAACAAAGTGTAGCATATTCAGCATGCACGCTCAGTAGTGATGTTATGTTTTGGAATGTCTGGAAAAGTAAGGCTCGTGCGAGAGCAGCGCTTTATGTCACCATCCGTACGGTTAGAAATAAAAGGAGGGTTACAAGCAAGTTACTTAAATTAATACTTATAATTATTTTTTCAAATGTTTAAATATTTTTTCGTGCGTTAGGAATATACTAGTAGCTGCATTTCTGCACGACTCTCGAAAACAAAAGAAAAAATTAATCAGCGTCAGAAACCTACAAAAATTACTGTGATAGAGGCTAGTGACTTCACCAAGTTATTACCATCAGTATTTTCTCACAACTCAGAATGTCATTCTGTACATTCTTAACAACTATTCCAGTTTGGACACTATCTATTGCAGCTTTTCCATTAAAAATTCAGGTACATTTAACTCGTTTGAAGGTGTCTCCATTTTTTCCATTTAACGTTCTTCGTCTATGTAAGATTCAATTAAACATGTGTGTATAGAGCAATACACTCAAATTTTCCAGATTCAGTCAACACTTTTCCATTTACCTTTAAACTTAGAAGCGTGGAAACGTAAAGCTTCCTCGCGATGAAAACCGTGGATTTACACTACTCATCCTAATCTTAATATCCCTGTTAAGAATTATACATCCAAGACTAATCCTTTTCATAAGGACTTCGTGTATTTATTAGATTATTCCAGCTATAATAAAATGTGAATTTTCAGAAGAAAGAAAAAACTTCCTAACTGTCGTGATAAGAGAAAGACATGTCACAAAACGGTATATTTATAACCATATTAATTAGAAATGTGCTATTGGTGTGAATATAATCATCAGGCTTACAAATATAAGGTTTGAGAAGGATAATGTTGACCTCAACACCGACAAGTGTAGTTTTTCGTGAAAACTCTAAATCTGCAAACTATTGAAAGCAATTGCTTTATAGGACTGTTATTTATTGTAACTAAAAAAACATACACGATGTGTAAAAAAACATTTTTTTTTAACATACTGGATATTTCTCCAAGTTCTCTGTGTTTTTAATTCCTAAAGTTCCTACCACATCACAAAGCATAATAACCATAGAGGTGTAACAAACTAATTCATTGCATTTAAAAATTTTAACCACATTGTTTTTATAATGAACATACATACAAACAACTTGATGTGCCCTAATCCTCTCCACCACTGCTAGTGTCTGATGCATCCAGTTCAACTTCCCTTTCAGCATCAGTTATACAGAATTCTCAGATATCTTAGCTATTCACTATTAAATGGAAAAGGACATTCGTTTAGTTGCTTGAGAGTAAGTTCTGTAGTCTTCGAACACTGCATAGTATCCATGGACCGGTATATCAGTATTTTATTTTGAGAAACTGATGTTCTTCTGTTATTCTGTACATCTGGTAGGTTTCAGTTTCACTGGTTGTCGAGAAGTTGTCAAAATTTATGGTTCTACTGCTACCTTGATGTTATATAAGTCTCTATGGTCGACATTAATAACACTGAGTGGGCTTGGTTTTGATCGACACTATTTTAGAAGCTCGTCCCATTTTTCTGGAGCTTGTTTTCCTTTTCTTTATCTTATTAATGGAGAAAACCTGGTCGTTGGGTAAAAACGAGTGACCTCGTATTGAAAATAACTGGGTGAAACAATTAAACATTTTGAAATAACGGGCCAACACCTAGAGGAAATGTACCATAACATAGTTCATATTTTGTTCTGAACTACCACCTTATATTAACACTAGATAATCTTTCATGCCATCGACATTTCTAGACAGGTAAAGGAGAAGCAGAAGTAACATCATTTTGGCCTATTTTTTCTACAAACTTGAGGTCTACATATTAATAAACTCCATCATCACTGAGGTCATGCGGGCATAGTACTAAAACTGTCACGTAAATAACACTGCATTGGTATGAAGCTGTAGAAGTGGCAGGTTTTGCATGACGTCAGTAAAATCACCATTGTTCTTTCTCCACGAGCCTTCCTCTTCCACTTATTTTTTAGAGTGTAGATTACGTTAGTGAAGTTAATTCTGTATATTTCGTTGTCATTTTCCGTTTTCATTTGAACATACATGTAGTTTTTTAAGCAAATCATCACACATTACGCAAGTGTCTTGAATGAGAAACTTTAAATCGTATGTTGAAGTTTGAGTGAATATTGCCCAATATACTTCGTATGGGATAACGATACGATACATGTCAAGAAATAACGCATGCATCTGCTTTACAGACAATTTTTCGGGCAAAAATGTTGCTTGTAGATTCTGATGAAGAGAGTAGTGAGACTGACTTGGTTTGAAGGATCTAATCTGTTAATCAACAAGACTCAGAATTTGAGTATGTTTCTGGAAACAGGTCTATCACTGCATTATACGAGACATTCCTGAGCTCACTAGTGAAGTCTGAATGTCTCTCAGCCTGCCTCCTGATATCCCATGTATGCTCATGAAAATGTTTCAATATACTGGAATCTCTTCACAGAAAGTATCACTCTTTTCTAGAAGGAACTTATAATAAAACGATGTACCATGTGAAAAATAAGTACACACTGCTACTGTATCTTCATCTTCTTCGCCTATGTTGGATTCTTGATGAGATTGTCCTGTTGTTACTTTCCGAGGTGTTCTCTGTTTTATTGTATCAATTTTCATAAGATCTGCTAGATGAGCATATTATAGTTCCATTTAAGGTACGCAGACTCAATTAGAGTGAGGAGAATATTGTTCATTTATAGTAAAGCGACACTTTAATTACAACTTATTACCAACACTGTCAAATAAATGAGAATTTACATATTGTAAGTGCATTCCTTATTCCAGATAACTTTACCTAGAGCACGCATCTGGAAGTTAAATTTATCGAAATGACTAAGTGATTTTTCAAACAGATTTATTTCATACATGGTTACATTACCATCAGTGAACTACATCAAAGTTCAACACTTCCTGCCATGTTTTACTAACATAAATTTGGTTCTCTTGCACACATTTACATAATGTACATTCTCTGTTATAGTTTACTTACAATATATAGAAAGTGAGGTTAGCATTAAGCTGTACAGCTTACCTATGGTCTTCTCCAAATGAGTTTGCGTTTATAATTGTTTTCCTTCATGATTGACATTGTTTTTCACCATTAATTTTCGCAGATATCTCCAATGCCTATATATATGGTTTCCTCTTACGCTTCTTAGGCTTAGCAATATCATCGCATCCATTAGTCTCCGACGTGTTTACGAAAACACTGCAGTATTTTATGTTCATACATGTTGCCAATTTTCTTAATCAAATAGCCCATGTCATATGGCAAGGGTTATTTTACCAGATATGATTTTGACAAGGGTTGTTCTTCTAGAATCAACATATTTTCACAAGGTTATTGTGGCTGACATGGGCTACTTTTGCGGGAACCATATTTATATGATGGTAGCTCATGTTTTTTACTACACATTGCTATACTAATCTCGTTTTCAACACTTATACACATGGGTTGTTTGTTGTCCTATCACCCCTTCAATTGTTGTTATCAAGCTATCATAAATCCTTAGTTCATTTGCAGTTTATTTATTCTCAGCAGAGATTAACCTAAACTATCAATTTAGCGATTTATGGATTCAGTTTATTTAATCTCAAACACGATATTCACCTCTCTCGAATTTGTATACTTCATGGTTAGCTTTAGATCACTCACACTTTCTTCGCTCACCTTCTAGTTTCCATTAAACGCCCGATTGCTCTATTTGAGACAGTCTATGCATGATTTCGTTCTATGAGCTATAGAAACATGTTGGCAACCTTATTATCTGTACTCAGTCCTATAATAATTTGTCAGTACGTACTTGTTGATTTATTCTCCAGCCTTATCTGAGATGAGTGAGTACCAAAGCTCAGAGTTTGCTTCGACTTATGCTCCATTTACCACTGTGTGGTTATGTAATACATGTTGTATTACCTCCCAACAGTCTAGCTGAATCTCACGTCGTCAAACTATAAGCAAGAGGGGCCCAAACACCATTTAAATAAACCTCGTATTAATTGGTCACAAACATAATATACAGCGACACCTTTCATCAACTTTGCCTCTATTGTACAAAGACGTTACACAGTAAAAAAATGTGTACATTTACAAGGAAATTCTTGTAACGTAATCAGAACATTATCAGTCAGATAATAAAAGTAAGATGTCAGAAACCTTTTTAAAGTGGTTACAATATCGTAAACAACTTTGGGAACTAATAAAATAATGCTAACGAGCAGATTTTTCGAATTGAAACAAAATAAACCTAGGAGACCTTTCACATTTTACAAAACATTTCGTACTTTCACAAAAAAAATTTTTGGAAACTAGTTTCCAAAAAAAAATTTCGTAACACTACAAGAAATTATTGTTAACTGAACCAGATATTAGCTGTATATATACAAAATTTGTTTGTAGATTTACAGAAATGTTTGTAAATATACAAAGAAATTTGTAAATTTACAAGATTTTTGTAAATTTTACAAAATATTTTCGTAGTGTTACAAAAAACTTTTTTGGAAACTGGTTTCCAAAAAACCTTTTTGTAAAAGTACAAAATTTTTTTTACTGTGTATAAAAGAACTAGACTGTTTACGCCGCTCTTTTGTTACATTACCAAATTGAACGCTGACATATTGCAGCCAAAGATAGGGAACGTATAATTTAGCTAGGGGGGGGGGGGATTTTTTTTTCAAGAAAGAAACATTGGTATAGAACATCGCATGTTACGGGCTGCAATATGGCGCCGTTCAATTCAGTAACACATAGAGATAAGCCACGAGCATTGGTCTTACATCCATTGCTATTGTCTTGCTCGTCCATAAGACGACTACACAAGGTTTGTCTTTGGTGCAGACAGTGGCCGTAAGTGCCACTACAGCATACACTGTTACATAGGGTTCTTGGAAGAACCAAGGTGTCCTGGCAGTTGCCATGACCTTTGTTTTTTTTTTTTTTTTCGTTTGGTCGATGGACGGTAACCGGGTCAGTGATGGACCGTGACTTTGCCGCCCCTTGCAGCGGCGCCTCTGACCAACGTCAAGACAAGCTAATGAAGCGGGTATTCTACCGCCTTCCCTCGCCTCGCGAGAATGTCAGCCGCGAGCCTACTGCAAAATATTCGACCGCTTCTCATTCTCCCCTCCTCTCCTCCTGCCCCAGTCTTTCCTTCTAGGCTCCACCTTCCTCTGCGCACTAAACACGAGTAACGGAACCTCGCACACCGCGAATTAGCGGCGCACTTCGACGTCGCCCGCAACGACAAGTTTTGATCAGCGACCTGTAGCGCATCGAAACATGTGACCAAACTGGCTAAAACATTTGCTCTCTTTCGTTTTATTCTTTACCGTTGTATTACACTTCGCTTCTTTTTTAATTGACATTTCTATGTTTATTCTCATATCCGTATTAAAATATTTTCCGTTGCAGTCGTTAGAAACATTTCAAGAGCTCAATGCGTAATCAATATTTCAACACTTATTATTTTCAAACGGCATAATATCAATAAAATTATTTTAATATATACACTGTATGATATTTTTGGATTAATGAACTCCTAAACATTATTTACGGTATTTAGATAAACAGGCTGTATCTATTTACGACAGACAAACTTCGGCAGATATATT